>JAPWLS010002180.1:0-116923 GCA_028551675.1 Tineola bisselliella | reverse complement strand
GGGATCTACATTTTTCCAATTTTCTCGAAGCTTTTTGAACAAAGGAATGTCAGGGCTTGTAGTTATTTTATTATTTATTTACACTTAGCCTATTACAATAATATAATATTTAAAATAGCTTTATATAAACAATTAAAGATATAGAAAACAAAAAGAAAGTATAAAATTATATAAACACTATAAAGTACCAAACAATATTTAAAGAAACATAACAACAAAACACTGCGGCTAACTTAATGCTAAACATAATGTACTCCGTACTAGTTAAAACTGTAATGACGGTAGTCCAAAATATTAACAAGTTTGGCACTCGTCAAACGGGTTTGCTGTTTCAGTTTGTCGAGCGAGATAGTAGTATTTGGTTTTAGTATGTGGGAGTAGTGAAGCACTACTCCTTTCAACCAAATTTGCACAGTATATGTGTGAATTGTAGATTGTAATAATATAATAATAATAGTAATTATATTTTGTTATTTGTTCAATTATTGTAGTATTGTTAGTAATGTTAGTACTTATATAATTTAGATAATAATAATAAATGAATCTTAGTGATAAATAAGAATAATCGAATGAAACAACATAATAATTACATACTGTATAGTAGTATACACAATAAATCCATACTAATCATACGCACACATAGTACGTAAATATACCATACAATAATTATAACACTCCATGCAATATATAAATATATACATACACATACATACACACATACATACATATACACACACATACATATACACACATACATACACATATACATACACACATACATACATACATATACACACACATATACACATACATACACATATACATATATACATATATGGATACATTGGGGGAATTTTAGTACTTTATTTCTATTTTGTGGCCAGTAACAGTTCAGTGCTATCGTAGTCCAATTTTTTCAGATACCTGTCTAGTTCTTTCTTGCATTGTTGAAAAGTTAGTGTTTTTAAGGTAAATTCTTTACTAATTTTATTATAGATGGATGGTCCAAGATAATCAGTCAAGGTTTGGGCATAACTAGTTCTACAAAACGGCACATTAAATACCAGGTCATGTCTTCTTTTACATGTCAATTGTGTTTTGTCCATTTTGTGTTGTCTAAGTAGTAGTGTCTTGATGTATAATTGTCTGACAGTTAGCACCGCAAACTCTTTATAAAGTTCAGAAGTTGGGTATCTAGTTCTCAAATTCGACTTGCGTGCACTACCCCAGACCAAAATCCCATACTGAATTATCGATTGACATAAAGCAAAATAAATCATTTTGATTGTATGAGCATCATTAACGTGTCTAATCTTTTTTGAAATAAAAATCAGTTTTTTGCGCGTTGCACTCACTTGAATATGTGAATAGTATTATGCTAGTATTTCTGGCTCATATTCAACGACATTGAATTTTGATGGCAAAAACAATTCAGTCTGATTTTACGCTTGAGTTCGATCCATGAGGAGAGACAACAGTAGCCGTGGACTTTGTGAACGCTATGCTGGCTTGGTCAATTAAAACACTAATAATGTTCAGCTGGAATCGAACTCGAGGCCTCCGCGTAACAGACTGGTGCGCTAACTACGGCGAGACCGTCAGACGACTCTTCGAACTGAAGTTAGCTTTGTAGGATGGATGAAAAATGCGTAAGACATTTGATTTTCGTTTACGACTTATGAATATTTTTGACTATGAATGTTATTAATTTATTTAGATATATACTGAGTGGAATCCGTCACTGCTATGACGTCTATGTAATATCTAAGCTAATAGAAAGTATTTATAAAAGCGTATCTCATATTAAATTAGAAATGTTAAAGTAACATAAGCTTTTATTTGTTTTATTTCTACATGCTTCTCTAATAATATAGAGTAGACATTCCAATATTTCTTGAGACACCGAGAACAAATCGCCTTCAATTAGTCCAGGCGTCGATTCTCTTTATTTATTCAGAGGGACGGAATAAAATAAAAAGGAGGGAAGAAAAAATTCACGGAGAAAAACATTCATACGCGGAAAGGAATGAAACGGAGAAGGGTCCTACCTTTACGACAATAAGGGCTTGCTCTTAACCAAAGTTCTTTTTATATGTTTATAAAATAAATTAAAAGTAATATTCATTTATTAAACTATTATTTGAAGTCTGCTTTTATAAATATTCTCAATAATAATAATAAATGAATTTTTGCACAAATTTACAAGAGATGAAATTAATTTATATATATGTCTATAAACTAAAATGTATTTTATCTAAAAATGCATACGTTCAAAAATATTTCAACGTAGGCGTGTCTTCATAGCAAGTGAGTCGTAGCTTACGTAGGTTGTGCGTAGGCCTGTATCACAGTGTACGTCAAAAATTGTTACTTATTTAATTCCTGAAATGATTATGAATATTATACAATATTTTAAATTTAACTAGAATTAGAATTTATAAGAGGTATTTAAAATATATATTAAGCAATTAAATTATATATAATTTTTAAAGGTAGCAACGTGAACGCTTCTTAAGGTAAAAAGGTGTTGTACTGTGGATCCAAACACGCGCACACAAAGCTAAATGGCTATTTGAAGGGCGCACCCGTGGGGTGGTAATACACACCCAAATTATACTAGCTTCAATTCCCGACTGAGCTTTTTACGATATTCACATATCTAATAGTAATTTAATAACCACGGGTACATATATACAATATATACATTATATATATATATTATACATAAACATTTCAATACATGTCTTAAGATTTCAAAGCAAGTTCTAGTAAAGTCATTTGAAATAAGAATAAACTTTATAAAGTACATTTTTCCTTTCAAACATGTTTAGAGTAAATGTGTTGCGGTAAACACTTTTGTATATCGCAATAGTTCCGGCGTAAGCGTAGCGGCTTTGGAACGACATAACGTTGTATCTAAATGTATCAATTTATATTTATTTATGAACTTATTAATATTATATCATTACCATAAATTATTATATATATTGTATACATATCGCATTAGACATACAATCACATTTTTGATTTTGGAAGTACTTTTTTCATTAACGAATTTATGTTAAATTAATAGACGCAAATATAAATAGCATATTATTTCATTATGATATTTGAGTACCTACAAATTTAAAAATAGGTTGATATTAGTTTTATTGGCTAAGATGAATGTTTTTACCATGTCGGGGTTGAGGTGAGCTTAGATGGAGGCCGGGTTAAGGTAGTAAAGCATCGTACGGGTAATACTGAATGTCAGTATACAAGGACACCTACCTTTCTCTATTATACCTTTGGGACTGAAAAAAGAACACACCATCAGTAGGGACAAATATTATATATATACTTGTGTGGAACCAGTATGATATCTGTTCTAAGTTGCCATTTATTATGTTTTTTTTCTTCTCTTAATTCAAAAATAAATTATCGTTTTGTATGTAGCTACCTCATAGTTTAGGTTACGATCGTGTAATTGTGTTTGGCCGCAACCAATCGTCGTCTGCTTTGTCGCTTAGTATGTACCTAATAGTTAAATGAAAATGAAGTTGATATCAACGTCTATATATGATGATGATTTCATTAGATACCTATACTTTTTTGCAAAGTTTTTGCTTATCAATCATAGATCAAAAGATAGAATGTGGGTCATACTTAAGTAATATTCTAAAAGTCACGTTCCGCAATAAGCCTCAGATGTGCCACACAACAGATATAAAGATATGTATACGATAAAATAGTAATATTTTATTCTCTTACCACCGAAAATAGTCCCCATATTGTTCGCCAACGATCCATTCCATACATCAATGATGAATTCAACGAGTCTTCCTATATCTATAGTTATCGAGGACCATAAAAGTTTATGAGCGCAAATAATTTATTTTTGTGTCGGTATCGTCTCTATTTTGTAATGAAAAAAAAAAGAAACTTGATTCTTCAAAATTTCCGACATCATTTGTCTGGATATTAATATTGATGAGATCAATGACCTTATTACAAAGTTCTTGTCCAGACACGGCGGAATTTCTTTATGAGAAATCTTTTATATAGCTATTAAATCAACAGATTATTGAAATAATGAATTATGAATTGCTTCCACGTCGCATTCTATAATAATTTGGTGTATAATGTTAAACAGATCTTGTAATATTCTTTTGATTTAATTATAACAAGCTAATATTTCTTATTATAAATACATATTAGGAATATGAAGCAGGTAAGATCTGGATTGTCGCCAACTACCTGTAGATGTTCACATCCATTCTACTCAGACAAATTGAACACGTCTCAAAGAAAATAGTCTTCTATTATTAATAGTCAAAAAATACTTAATCTAATAAAAGATTGTCGTATTTAAAAATGAATCTGAATAAATAGCTTATCTTTTTCATCGTTTACATGAACAAAACTTCCTCTTATTCTGTCACTTTCTTCCTTTTTCTGTCAGTCGCTTCCCCTTTATTAAATTTATTAGAGATGTGCGCGGTAAATAAGTGGAGCGTAAGGTGGCGGTATTTCCCAAGCGTTTCCCGGCCTCGTCACGGGGAATCCCGTGTACCGGCCGGCGGTCCTCAGCCCCGTACCGCTCGCTACATGCTAAGCCGATTGCTTTTATTGTGAAATCCGTTTTGCACGTTCAATTTTTTTTTGTTATCAAAATAAATCCCTTTACGTTGTATTTGACAGTGATAGTCTCGAAATCACTTCCGCAGCGTTCATATTATATATCTCGATATAGGGAATTTAAAACAACATGTCTTTCGTAGAATAACATTTTGTCTAAGGAATATAGTTTATTTTAATACGCGAATATTATCGACTGCACGAAGATATTTGTGTTTAACTTTACGACCTTGTTCGTATTTAATAAATATGTCGGTCTCTTCCTACCCCAAAATTTTACGATTGTACAATAAAACATGTCTCGGCATCCAAATTTATATGCGTACATAAAGTTTTATATCCTCGCGACTTGTACCATCGATGCTTTCCTAATTGTTACCGGTCATGAACTAACTGAAAGAAGGCCACAACTCATGAAATTCAAATTATAGAGTATCCAGGTGACACGGACGAATCAGAAAGTCTTTAAGCATAAAATGTTGGACGATCAATTTTCAATATATTGAAATATTTTTTTTCTATTGATTATCTCAATTTATTATACACACATCTTGAACTCATAAAGAAAGTAAACGGCTAGTCAACGTTTATATAGTATAAAGGAATTTCATTGCAATAGCCGGCAGTATAAAAATGTCCTTTCTAATGACGTAATTTGTACCCGTATAATTTCCACGTTACCGCTTTGTCGGCAGAAGCTGCCTGGCTTAACAACTGTATAATTTTGGTGAATCTGGTGAGTCTAACGAAACCTGACTGTTTATGGCGCAAAGAAAACACAATTTATCACTTGTCAAAAGTTCACATTTATGAAATGGTAATGAGCGCGTCTGAGTAATGAATATTGATTCTATGTGGTTCGAATGAATTAAAACAACGACAAATCTTTCATTGCCAGAGTAAATATAGAATAGCACGAATTTTCATTTTGCAAATAGCGTTTCCCTAATTGCGTATGTAGCAATTATCTGTCGGACGTGTTCGGGCGAACAGTTATCACAGTTGGTAATGAGAGGCTGGGCACGGAATTAGCGAACGGTCTCAGGTGCCCTCGCACTCTGTACTCGCCTTGTTGCAACCTTCCTCTTTAAACAATGCTATTTTAATAATATTCTATATTGAATCAATACAGAATACTAAAAAGTATTTAGATAAGTAGTCTGGTTCATGTTTAAAAACAATTGTACGTATATTTTTAACCGTGATTCATTTCAGTAAAAACAATTGGATTTTCCAGTCAATTATAAAAACCGATTGTTTTCTTTAATGGTGCAATTTACTCTAACATTTTTATGAATTTCTCCAGAAATACTATAATAGCGATTTAGGTATATAATCAGACATGTTATTTCCATCGGGGCAAACTGTTTTCAGGGAAAATCGTCTGTAAAAGGGGTAAAACCTCATGCATGGCGCCAGACATTGACTCACAACATGATATGTATACAAAATTATACCAAAATAGTGAGCTATTATTAGCATATAATGCAACGTAACACGAAATTTTTTGATTCCATAATCATGGCAGTGCATTTTATATGCAAATTTTAAGTAATTATAATATTTATAATAACTTTTAAAACTGGTACAATGACTTTTTGCTAAAAGAATTCTTCCTCGATTTTGAAGGATATTTTGGAGATGTTAATGCTTTTAGTGGAGCGAGTGGCGTGCGAATTGCGGCATTACTTCATCGGGATTTAGAAAATCTGCTTTAAATCTTGTACTTGGAATGATCTAATGCATGTTAAGTAGCGTGACAAATATGCATTCTTATATAAACATTGCTTTTCCTCTTTATAGTTAGTATTTTTATAATTTAACTAAAAAATCTTAGGATTACTAATTAAATAATTTTTAATTGCAATAACAGTAACTACCTACAGTTTATTTTTTAGTTTTTAATGTGACTGAGAAACATACGCGTTAAGAATAAAACGGTTCAGTCTAGAACTAGGTATGCGAAATGCAATTGTCTTTCCTCATTAAGAGCGCCGGAACGTTGTCCTGGTCGAACTTGCCTACTTCAACAGAATTTGGAAGTAAGCTTCGAACGTCTAGTGTTTCTCATTATACCGTTGTAACTGTAGGGTTTACTACTGTTATTGTATGCGCTTTAACATCTACATTTAATACTGTATTACTATAATCGAAGCTATTAAACTATAATGCAAATAAAGTATTTAAAATTCTCCTTGTAGATATAAGTTTTTGTTGAAAACAAAATAAAATATAAATACGCCACCATTTATATCCCGTATTGAATTTTATGGACAAATATTGTCGTAGTACAAACGAGCAATTTTCTGCTTTTTTCGAACTAAAACATTTACGTGAAAATTGTGAGTTTAATATAATAAATTTATAAAGAGCCACAAAGTGAGTGCAGTCAATTTTATGATTCTTGCCACTTTATATCGTGCATGAGAGCTTTATTTGCTTTAATAGTCTGTGAGTTTACAATACCAGCAATATTACAATGAAATATAACAATAGAAAACTGAGCCAAATAGACCTATAATGCAGACCTAAGAGTAATTTATTGAGGGAATTAATGTTAGGAAAATATAAATATTGTATTTACGATGAAGCACAAAACTATTCTCAAAATCGATATGCGCAAAAGTAAAATTACAATTTATAAAAAGTGTTTCGCTTTCGAATGCCCTAGCAACAATGTTGGAGCCTAGGCGTGTGTTGCATTCGTGAGCCGGCGGGACTCGGCGGCGCCGTTCACCTGCTCACCCTCGCCCCATAACGACCCCTAATTGCAGTGTAAGGCTATGTGTTATCACGAGCGAATTCGGCTCTCACTATTATTACGAACGATAACCGTTTACCTACTAAACCGAATCAATTTTGCAAACATTGGATTGTTGGCGGACATTTCCATATCATATGAAGTTTAATGTATTTTAAATACGTTTTACTCGTTTTCAGTATTGTCTCGTATTTCTATCAACTTTGAATACATATTTTTAATGTAATAAATAATATGATAATAATTTAAGCAAATTATGTGTATTTACGGTTTAATTTCCATATACTTTTAACATGCAGATGATACATGTATACATGTAATACATGGGTTTTTTTATCAGTGTTTGTAAAGTTACCCTTTACCAATTAAGTAATTAATAAGTAATGCCCCCCTGCGATAATAATAGATGTAAGGCATTAAGTTCGCCTTTTGTAATTTTTTAGTACAATAAAGAATTTATTATTATTATTATGTCAAATACTTTGAGGGGTAATAATCTAAAATATGTGTGCTTTATTTTACTTGGTTTTTAGTAACACTTATTATTCTAATAATTAGCACAAATCTATATATGCATACAAGAGTTCGAATAGTAATTTAAAAATAATAAGTTAAAATAATGAAGTGAACAAAATCGTTTTGGTAATTAACTCCGTAATGTAATTTTTTTGTAAAAAAAAAAGAAAAACCAAGTTTTAACTTCCTAAGCATGTATTTATAAGTATCGATTCATGAAATAATATTGTTAGGAGTTCTCGCCGGGGGCCACTTATCGGACACTGCACGCCATTGCTGGCAATTTTCTAAGAACTCTAGCAAAGTGTGTAGACTATTGGACATTGAACATATCAATTGTTACTTAAAATTTTATTACTTTTATTTATTATTGAAAAACTGTTTTGATTGATGTATACCTAAATACCACTAAACTCTTGGAGCAATTAAAAAAGACACATGCCCCTCACTAAACTTAAATTTAAAATGTATGATATAAATATAAATACATAAAGTAAGGTTTAAGAACATTACAGAAAGACAAATGTCTCTGAAACGGCATTAACATAATCCCCGAATGGCTGAGCTGAAAACAAAGGAAGCTTGCCTTGACGTGACACGGTGGGTGACGCAGAATCACTCCGCGGACATCCGTTTGCACAAAACGTATAGATGCATGAAGACATACGCTTTTATAAACATTAAATGATACGTTAATGGAAACAGAGACTAGACTACAATAAGCAACTTACTTTAAAGTAGGACATGATAAGAACTTTGTCCGAGTAATTTATCTAGAACCTTTCACAATAAGATAAAATTAACAATTCAGTAAAAAGGCGAATAAATTTCAAATGAGAAATTCTATAAAATAACCTTGATTCTATAGTTTACGACTTATAAAATTGAACAAAACGTTAGTAAAATCGCAGTTGACATTTACGAGTATCTCATCCAATGTGCACATAGTATTTTTCAGTTCTATATGCCCATAGGTAATGGGCAGCAGGCCGTCTCGCGTGAACACATCAATCTTGATCAGAAGTCGCCCGGGACCGCTGCTCCGCTCGCTCGAGCGCGAATGCCGGTACAATGATCTGTACGTGACCTAGGAGGGGAGACATACGAATTCAATTTCAAAATTAATTGTCGACCAATGTAGAAACGATTTCTCATGAAACATCTTCAATCTGCCCCTGATTATTTACTATTACAGACATAAAGTTTGAAACTAATATGATACCTATGTTAGACACATGTATTCACTAAAGTCGAAGAAGAAGAAAAAACCTCTGAAGCAGGATTTAAAAGAATTTTTACATAAATTTAACATATTTAATACATTTATATTAAAAATTGTAGTATTATATATTTTTAATAATAAATATAGTATTAATCACATTTAACGTAGGATTACATATATCGCGTACACGTTGTAATGTATGCGTTTAAATATTATAACATATATGTACATACTGACATGCATGACATTGCGTATATGTGTACAATACAATATAATATGTTAGTTTCAAACATCACAAATGTATGTATGCATATTGCATATGTTATATAACGTATGCAAATATCTCTCTAAGCTTACATTAAGTTACATTGCATTACATTTAGAATATCACACATTTGTTTTCAAAACAAACGCTGATGATTTTTTTGTTTAGGAAGATATATCTGTAGAATTTTGTAAGAAATTAAATATTTATCTTTAATTATATTTTAGAGGAATTGGATATATATATATGATATACTTATATTATAATTATTTAGATGAAACTTACTTGTATGGAGTGTATTTAGTTGCTATTGACTTTAATGGGTAACAAATTATGTTAATTTCGGCCATTGCGTCTAAAGTAGTGCTTAGTTAATTATAATTTAATGTCATTAATTGAATATTCATTATGTTATGTAAATGTATTTTTGGTTGAAAATATCAAGTAGGTGGATGAAGGTAGGCGATAATTTACGAATTTTAAAAACATAAATAAAAGAAAGAACATTCAAAGCAGAGATATTGTCTCGATCTCACTTCCATGTGTCGGGACATTCCATCAATCTTACTCAGAGCTGATCGGGATTCCAAACGGTCCCCGTAAAAGTGGAACAAACCATTTTAAGGTAAACAAATTCGACAATGCATGTGGTTATATAGTAGGTACCTTTTGTAGAATGCAAAATTTTTATGCTTTATTTTTGATATAATAAATCATTCAACGTGTTTGTTTCTTTTCAATTGATAGTGTGAAATATACACGTTTCAGATTTACAGAGAATAACAAAAATAATCCATTTTGGAGGTCGATCGATTAATATAAAATATAGATGTTATTATAACAAATACTTTTATTGCTTATTCCTTTTTGTTTAATAGCGTCGCTGAATTATGAATTCTATTTTAGTTATAAACTAATCTGCACTGGTATAATACAATTTTCCAACCAAGAGGAGCGGAATAATAAGTTTTTTAACGAATAAAAGAAGAAATAAAAGCGTTAATGCGGCTACATTGAGATTTTCCTGGCGGGAAAAATTGCTCTTTTATTTAGTACCATCGAAAAGGGAGGTTTAATGAAAATCCGAGGTTCTACCACAATTCTACAGACTTCAACTGAGTAGACGATATTTAAAAAATAAATTGATATTTTTGTAGGGCCATGTATTTCAATATAAATGCGGCACAGTGTAATATGAATTGACAGTGAGATGGGTTGACTGCTGGGCCGAAATATGAAAGTTCTCAAAAATATTCTTTATTAAATTATTTATACACGATGTTTCGTGGTTTACGCGCAATGAATTGTTTTCTTAATATTTTCCCATAACTTAAACGAATTTAATCGAGGATTTATTTTTTAATTGTATCAAATTCATTATAAAATGTGTCATGTTCTTCTCTAGTATCTCGATATTATGAGCATTCTATTTCCTTTGCAGATATTACAATCGCTTGTATACATTAAGTAGAGTTTATACTTCTGTAAATGTTTTACGTTTTTGTCGTCCTTGTCATGAAACCTTGCAAGGATATCCCAGTTTTGAAGCCAAAATATTCTATGAATATGCATGTCTATGTATTTATTATTAAACTTAAAGTTTGTAAACGAATAATAAATTTATTATAAGTCAATCAATCCTTCCTATTATGACATTTTATTGAAAATCTTAAAGTAACGATTGAGTTTGTAAGTTACCTGAATGAAGTCTCGTCAAAGAGTTTCCTTTTCGTGCATATTGATGGTTCTCAAACGCACCTCAGCCGTCTGCGAGTGCCTCACCCTCGTCAACGTCATGCCTCATTGACCTTTCCAGCAGAGCCTACTCTGAGGCAATTTATTTTATATGAGGCTTCGATCTATTTGCTCTTCTTGGTGGCTCTGAGAAACGAGAAGGACAAGCCTATGTCAATTGTTTTATGTTGTTCTACTGAAAACGTATAAACTTATATCCACAAACAGAGCTCTACAACTAGACTTGGAATTAATATCACGCAAAGAGTTATAATAATCTAATTGTAGGCTCTATGCACAGTGAACACTACATGCGCTAACATTACAATGAACAAGATTACGCATATTTTAAAAACTCATTAAAAATATTTACAGTTAAAATAAAAAAATGTATAGGTAGTCTAACATACTAACATCTATTATATATGTAAATTTCATACAATGCAAATGTATTTATTCGCGTATATTGTAGTCAAAAGGTATTTTTGTTTTGTTTTTATACAATTTTTTTAATAATAAAATGCATTAAAACTAATTTTGTATTATTTTATAAAAATACATATAAGCAGGTACATGTACTTATGTCTACTTTTCTCGTATAGTGTTAAGTTTTTTCGTCATATTGCTTAATGAGTGCACCAGCAAAGAGACCGTACAATGTAAACGTAAAGGAACTAATCATACACCGAGTCTGTATTCTCTATAGCAATATGAACTATAATTTCATATGTGACTTTTTTAAAAAGTTTGTATGAGCAAAGGAAAATTAAAGTTTGGGTAAATTTGCAACGGGTTTAAAGCTTGATTAAAAAAAATTAAACTTAGTACAGACGTTTGTATAATAGCATTTGGAATATAAATATTGCAACTCCATGTACAATTTTTTAAACGGACTGGCGATAGATATCATGAATGTAGACTATAAGCAGTTTAAAAAAAAACTTTAACTTTTCGAGTCTCACTTACATTTCAGTGTTCTCTTTTTAAAATGGAGCCACAGTAATTTTAGTTTATTATATCGTCACGTAATAAAATCTTCCCTATTGCCGCTATCGCCGACCCAAAGGAAGATTGTTTTACTTGGAACTATGCCATAACGATGTAAAGAAGTACAAAGTATAAATATATTTTGCATGCCACTTAACAGACTCTGCAATATATTACGCCATGTGACAGACTAGAATTGTGGATACTCGTACAAAATGTATTCGAAAAAGAAAATTGTCGAGAGGGATGATCGTTGTTTACTCGGCTTGTTGTTCAGTGAAAAATCAATTTTATGAATGCATATTTTATTAAATTTTAATTTCAGATTTTCTAAACTGATCCTTTATAAAATAAAGGAAATAACAACGTCTATAATCCGCTAACAATATTTCTTGTTATGTGACCTCATCAGCCACCACAGATGGGGAAAAGCATCGCTTATCGGAGTTTACAAAGATAGAAAGGAATAACAACCCAGCCTTATCGTCTTAAGGTTTCAAATCTTATTCTGTTAGACGTATTCGAGGTTTACAGTACAGTTCAAGCACATAATGAGCTGCGGAAATAAACGACACGAGCCATGCTGTCGGCACGTGATTGTCGCTGCAAGTCCTCTCTCAGTGACGTGGATTGCCGTTACACTGAGTGCCGCTTGCTATTACGTGCTATGAAATGTGGCGAATATCATATTTAGTTGAGATATTGCTCTGTTATATCAAGAATGGATGCTATACTTAGTGTATTTGTTATTTGATAGAAAGTAAAATGTTAGTTGAAAGTTGCTCAACGTTAAAGTTATATGTGTAGGTAGGTACATGTAACTTTTCCTTTATCTTTTATTATGCAAGGATACAGTCCTAAAACTCGGCACTTTGGGTGCACTTATGGCTTTAACCTTATCTTGGCGTAGCACGTAAAAGTGTCGCCAAATGTTATAAGTCGCATAATCAGCACCTTCTCAAGCTCACGAACAATTGTAATGGTAATGGTTGCAAATGGTATTTAAATGTTGCTATTAAAGTTTAATTGATTCTGCAAATCTTTGTAAAACTTTGTAAACTTCTTGAATATGAACATGCAATTGGTGCTAAGTTAGTTCCGACTTTATTTAGATATAGAAGAATTGTTGTAAGGGCTGAAGTGTCTAGCTTAGGCCGTAGTCTACGTCGGCGACATCGGCGGCGTCAGCAGCACCGGCGTCTGGTGCGGTGGAGGCGTGCCCGACCCGTCCAATGGCGAACCATCGCCGCCCGCCGCCCCCGGTCTCGACGGCGCTTCAGCCTGGCCGCCAGTAGGTTTCTGTCCTTTTGGCTGACCGCATGACTCCGTATCTTGCTTCGTCGCCGTACTCGTTGTAATCTGTGTAGCCGGGTACGTCAGCACGCGCTTCGAGCAATTCCCACGACTGTCTAACCAGCTTCCGCCCGAAACGCAGCTTAAAGTCCCCTCCAAGTTACTAAACTTTTGGAAACCGGGTCGAAAAACTTTGTAAAGTTGAACTCAATCGTGAAAAGGTTACTGAAAACTTTTTGAACCATAACAGTACTCATAAGTGGAAAGACAAAGTTGGTGGTGGCACAGACGTCCGTGGAAGGAGAGAACCCGAAGGCCTACGAGACCTCATCCCGCTCACCTCAGCGCCCCCCGCCGCCTGCAGCGTCCAGCCGGCCGGTGTTATCATCTCTCATTGTATGTCTATTAGTGAATTAAAATGTTGATTGTTTATTTTATAGCTTTCAGCATTTTGGTTCTGTTACTGAAAAACTATTTTGTATGTTATTGTTTAAGGTATAATTTTTTACATAAAACCATAAGTATTCACTGCATTTATGGATTTGTTTATTTCATGAAAATTTCATATTTAAAACACCGTTTGGTAAAAAATAGAGCGTAAAAATAGACCAAAAATTACTCCCTGTCAAGGTAACTGTTATTATATTTAATTATTTTAAAATGTATTTAAAATCAAACATTTGCTTGAATAATGCCATAATATTAATACAGTAGGTATAGACCAAAAGTAATATTACAAAAAGAATGCATTCGATATAAATAACGATATATTGTTAAGCAACTCACTTGAAAGAGGGAAGCGACCGGTCAGTAGGGTGACAATAATCTTCGGGAAAAAAAGGATTTAATTTAAAAACATTATATATAATCTACAAATACATTAAGTAGACTCAATAAAGTCTTAAACGTTTAACCATATGTAAATTAAATATTTATTGTAAATAAAAAAAATCAGAATGCTTTATCACAATCGATTTCGATTTAACCTTAATCGCGTGAATTTATAATTTATTTAGGACAAATCCGAGATATTTTCAAAAGCGATGTCATCCTAATTGCAGCGTGAAAACTTAAGATGGGCTAGAAGAAGGAGATCCTAGAGCCTTTCGAGATACAAGAAAATCTTCTTAGAAAATATTTCATAACTTTAGTCGTTATACGAAACCGCATTCACGTGTTTATAAGATTTTTGTGCGTACGTTGTCTACACGTTTTTTTAAAACATATTGTTAGTGTATTGTTATCGAACTTATTTAAATATAATTATCGTACTAATGATCAGATTACAACTTACTCCGGATGATAATAAAAAAATTACCTACAGAATAAAACCTCTTATAATTTTTAATATTTTCTTTGTTCATTTTATCGGCATTTCACGCCAAACCCGCAGAAAACTTAATCTACTTTACGCGTTAGCAAACCGCGCCAAATTGGACTTAGTCTTATTAAGGAGGTTCTGTTTAATTAACGGAAACAAAATAACGTTCTAAAAGTGTAATCAAATACATTAAATTTCCCCTTCATCGCTTCTTGCAGACAAATTAAAGAACGTTTTTACCAGCAAGCATTTGCTCCCACTTAAAGCCACCGACGATGCCGGTATCATAAAACTTAACTACACGCTGTAACCAGGACTAATTATTAGGGTGGGTTTACATAACGTATTTATGAGCTTCAGATTTAATGTCGGCGCGGTAGTCTCCAGCGGTCTGTTATCGCGCCATTAAAAAGTTGTCCTCTGCGGACCCGTAAATAACATAATATGAACCTACACCGGCCATACGATCCTGCCGCCCACACAGTTGCGGTGACGAACTTTTATATTTTTATTTTGGTGAAAATATGACCCCGTTTTGTGACTAAAGTGAAGTTATTTAATCTCGGCCTCTTTAATTTTTTAAAACTTTATATATAGATTTAAGAGTCAGACTACTTTCAAGCGTAACACCCGTGAAATGACATAGCCACGTTTCGTAATCAGCTTTAAAATAGCGATATGGTGGGTATAACGAAGGGAGGGTGTACATTTATCTGTTCAAACTGGCATAGCGAAGACGACTGCTGCTTGCAGATATTTGTCTGTGGTCGTCGTTCTCTCTGCTCATGGACCAGAATGTGGTCATATGAATAAGTGCAACAAATGTTCTAACATTTAAATTATAACCAATATATTTATAAAAAAATAAAATAAACAGATATTTTTGAAAACGAAATATTGAATCATAATAACGTGAACGAAACTTATTCATAAACCGCAGAATGTGTTTATTGTGGGACCTCGGGTGCAATAATAAATTTGTCAGTCAGCCGTCGAAGGCTCAATTAAGTTAATTTGATTTACTGAATAAACTATAATTAAAATTTAAATGTCGATAAATTAAACAACCGCAGTGTATTTAATAGCGGGAACTGAAAGAAAAATGAAAGTAAAGACATGGTAAAAATATGATGGTGATCCTTTGGCGCTCTCTGACGGAACTCTCTCACAAGTTTTGATGTCTACACGCGCGACTCCGACAGTGATGTTCTTACTAATTCCAAGATTTAAGAGAGATCCTTTGATAATAACAAAAAGTTTGTTAGATATCTCTTTTGATAACTTTTAAGCTGTTGTTTGTTAAGTAATTAGTAGATTCATGTATTTTAGTACTCTAATTGAGCTAGAAGTTGACGAGTTAGGTTAGGTTATAAATATATGATAATAAATGTATAAAATTGTTTAAGCCTAAATATATTGAGTTATATATAATAGAGAAGATATGAGTATGTTAGAACAAAATTATTATTTATTAATATATCGGGCAGGCAAGTTATTATTTGCCTTTGCTAATAGAGTAGTGCCTGAAAAAACAATGGTGTCTATAGGATAAATATCCTAAACCAAAATCAATCTTCGTAGTAAAAAACCTGGAACAAGTCGGTGTCTTCCGTAGTTAAACTTGACGCCTAATAAATAATAATTGATTCATCATATTACGTAGATTTTTTTCCATTACATAGACGTATCAGAAAATAGTTTATCAATTGTATAATTGCTGATAAATGGTAATATAACGTTCTGTCGCAACGCAAGAACATGTGCAAGCCACCATCGCCTATCTAGACTACCGCCGTCTGGTACCTTGACGAATGGCCCGCTGAACCACGCTTATCACTTGTGCTATAAATTATTGCGAGCGTGCACCAAACACTGCATTCGACGGGTTCCGATGACGCCATGCAATCATCCATATTTCGTACTGTGTCGTTACAATTTCATGATAGAATTGTTTTTATAGCATAAAAACAATTTAGTATAATATTTTATAAATTTTTATTGTACTCCTAGATCTCACGAAGTCATGTTCTATATTTCTTTATTTACTTGACAGTTTAAATAAATTAAAAACATAGAAACTAATTCAATTTATATTATTCTAATTCTTCCCATCACCACTCGGTGTCAAGTTTTACGCATAAAACTCAATTCCATCATTATTTAATGAAATGTTTAAAACTCACTTTTTTTAAATTATGTCAGTTCAGAATAGGATGTCGATAAAATCAGTGTAGCTTGGTGTTGGTTAGAGGTCCCTCAATAAATCTTCGTTGCTTTCGCCTGATCGCTTCGTGGCGAGGCGTCCGCAAACTCTTTAAAGACTCCGAGCCACTTCAACCGTCTACTCTGGACCGCTCCATACTTCAGTTATTTATTTTTGTACTTTAAGTATCTAAACTAAAATAATAATAATTTATTAATATAAGTATCGTAGTAACGTGAGGCTATTTGCGATCATCATTTAACTAATTTAAAAGAGTTTATGTTGCTTACTATCTCACAACAACCAAGATTTGTAAGTCACATAAAATCTTTTAAACGAGCATTGTACCTGTTATAAAGTAAATCAACCGTAGAAGCATTAACTTCACTTAGTAATAAAGGCATACATTTTAAATTAACCATTATAAGCGTGACAATATTATGTCAGAAAGCATGTGGAAATGCGACACGTTGATGTTTCATATTTCACAGAGTAACGGGAGATTACGTCCAGCGCATCCAATTAACTGTGCTTGTCGGGTACGAGGCTCGTCGACCATTTGTAATAAGCTGAAAATATCGACGGCTTGATGACTGGATATGCTAACGTTGCGTTCGAACTGCAACTGGCCATAGAGATACATTTCAGTAGTGATTTTAAGCTTATGTCCACATATCATGCTCATTAATCACTTGATCTAACTAAATGAGACCATATTAGTCATTGAAATTTACATTACATTGTACTTTAATTAAAACATTGTTTATTGGTCATTCCAGGAAATAATTTATATGCTTAAATATTTTCTTTTTTCAATTTAATTTCCGTTTATTATATACCAACCTTAACATTGCTGTAGTGTAAAATACATTTCTAGAAATGTGATTCGTAGTCGTTGTAGCATACGTTTGTAGTGGCGTAGCACTGCGTAGTACAATGCGGTATATTTTAGAACATAAAATGGATGTGCCTTGAAAAACATTTATGTAGCTTTATTACTTGATGTAAAATGTAAATAAAGTATTATTGTAATATGTGAATGTAGTAATTAAGTTAACAGATTAGTAGCAGTTTTACCTGATTTCATCATAATTGTATAAATTGAAAGGCTGCCTACGAGAGTGTATTAGTGGAGTTAGTAAAACCACACAATATTTTTACATAAAAGTTGTTACATAGCACACGAGTTCCAACTAATTGCGTTTTGACATTTGACCTACACGGTGTGTTTTGGCAGCTAAATGGTGCATGGGATTAGAGTTTTTGATCGTATGGGAACGCTGCCAGGTATATAAAGTTATATATTTTAAATATTATAATATTAAGTAATTTTGAAAAAATCTATAATACAATTCACTTTTTTAAGGTATCATGTCAAGTCCCACATTTCACTTGACGTTAAAAAGTGTAAAATGTAAAATTCTAAAGATTTTTGCAATAAGTGAGCTGAAATAACAATGGCCGGTTGACAAACTAAACAATACGGAAAGTTAGACGGGTGTACTCCCGCGCCGCAGCCTAGCCCAGTTGATTTACGCGAACGGCTGCTACACTAATTAACACGGAGATTAATTATTATTGCAAGCAGGAAGCCGAGCTAAGCCTGAACAGTACCTACTTAATCTTCTGTTATTCAGGCCGTCATAGTTCACTTGGGAATTGCGACAAAGTAGCTCCTCTATTAAAATTTGTAAATGGTATCATCTATTCGTCTCTTTATTAAAGTAAAACCTCCATACATATCTAATTGTTTAGTACACCATTGTCTGTGAACGTACAACAAAGATAATTCGTTTTGTTCTCGGATATTGCGTTAGATTATGTCTATGGTGGCGTATAGCATGTGTTCCACCGGGTGTTAAAGACAATACACTCGCTATAAATTTCATAGTAACTCATTTGGTATTTAATGTTAACGACAGACATACAGAGTTGTATTAAATTCTGTTATTATGTGAAAGCTGTCTGGATTTATCAATGCTCGCGCTCGAACGATCAGGTTTTGTATCAAAATTGCTCCTCGATGTTCACGTTGCGCGTAGATAATAGTTGATTCATTCACCTGGAAATATCCCAATATATTTTGTGGCGTACGTTAATATTTTCATCCCGCTGGCCTCGCGGTCAGTGCATCCAATTAATACAGGCGCGGTTCGTTGGCCGCATTCAAAATCGCATCGCTTGTAAAAATAACCTCTGATATGGTCCGTGTGAAATGCATTCGCATCATGGCCTCGAGGCTCTATCAGATCATTACTATAGTGTCGCAATTATTTTGCTGTTGGTATTTATTTAATGATAATGTCAATGTTGTCCCGAATGCATAATAAAATACAAATAAACAAACGAGTCCATTTTAAAATAATGCAAATATATATTTTTAAATGTTATTTGAATCGTTTAATCGAATCCGCTTAATATTTCAGAGGTACCGTTGTGTTGCAGCTGGTTTACACAATGCTCCATAAGTAAAAATATATTGGTATTAGCGCAGATTTCTTTGGACATGTCGTCTCCATTATATTTAACTCAATGCATTTCATTGTAGATAAACAACTACACCATAAACACAACCATCTGTCATTATAAATTACATGTAAAATATAATGTTACAGTGTTATTCTGCAATACAATATTATATATTGTTATTAATTCAGATTTGTTCATAAAATATTTGCTATTCATGTTAGTCGTTTTTTTATGACCATACACTGGCAGGCTAGTATTTGAGTAGGCACGGCCGGTGTTTGCAAAGGGTCGCGAGCGGCAGACGGGGCGCCTATAGCCGACCACTAATCATATTTTATGGTATACCGATTTTTTTTAGAAATTGTATGTTATGTAAACAAACTGACCTACTGCTATTATTTATGGTATAATGACAGATCTAGGGATGGGCATATATAAAAGTGACCGATTGATCAATTGATCAAAAGTAAAATAAAATAAAACGTATTTTGATATTAATTCTCTTTATTCGATTCGTCACAATTAGAGTAACTCTAAGATTCACTAGTATCAAAATTCGTAATGTGTAACAATAAGTCGTCGTAAAATAGTAACCAATAAGCAGAACAAAGATGAAGAAAGTACGCGCACACGCCATGAAAGACAATGAACGAGTGAGATTTGCGTGGTTGCGATGGTCAGTGTTGTCTATTATGCCTTTTTGTCAGATCCACATTTACGATTTTTGTGATTTCTTTTATTAAATGTTTAAAAAAATGCACTGGTAATAACACAAAAATAATTATAATTTATAATAATTTACATTTAAACTATTTCTTATCATTGTAACAATTTCTAATATTTGCCACGATCATTCATTATTCTACATTAGTACACATCACTATTGTTTCCATAGACTAACCCAGTTAGAGAAAAAAAAAAGTTTGACAGATTTGTAATTTTTCGGATGGTTATTTTTGTAGTTAATTATTTATAGTGAATTATATCGTTTTATTTGTAATATTTATAGAATATCGAAAGAAAAAACTTTGAAATATTGTCTTAGTTTATCAGATTTTTTAAAGTGTTCGTTATAATGCCTGTTTTTTGTCCACAAAGGTTTGTTTACACAACATACAAGTGGTTCAAGTAAACTATTAATACAGATTAAATGTTACATCAGACCTGATAACACAATTCACATATCAACGTTTAAATTCATGTAATCTAGAGTTAATACCCCGGATCATCATCCCGGACGCATCTTTGCCTAAACTAATAACTATTATGGTAGCGGATTAAGAATTAATATACACGAGGCGTTATTTGTAGTCCGATAAGTCCAATATCGATTACTTTTGCTTCATTATTTTAATGCCTAATTTTAATAATTATTTAATTAATAATATATATCTATATGATATATATACAAAAAAAAATAGGAATGCTATTAAAGCAAATAGAAAGCCTGAGATTAAGTTTAAAGATATACCTAATACTTCTTTATTATATTTTGACGGACTATTGGTTATTAAAAGAATATGTTAATTCGACAATACATAGACGGGCGTTGAGTTTTAATTAATAAAGTCATATATCTTATTAACCCTTTCCATGATGGGAATAATGAAGGAATGACAAACATGTTCAATAGAAACGACCACCCTCAGGGCTGAAACTTCCGTGGCCCATTCTGACCCATTTAAAAACAGGTTCACCAATGAACGACAACGTTTATGCCAGACGTAATAAAGCTAGGAATTGCATCCTAATGAATGATATCGGTCCTCCTGCGAGCTTACAAGTTAATCCTCTTGAAAACGCCACCAGAGGGCGGGAAGGGCAACCAGTAATAAAATTTTCACGTCATCGGACGGACGGCAGGGGCTCAAGGTATTACAGCCTCATCCGTTTTGTTTTTAAATTCCAAATTATTTTTGCGGAATTAACCTTAAAAGAATTAAGGGACGTCGGATGTCGACGCCTATAATTACATGGATTTTCATATCAGTGATTTCAAAAAATACTTATTACTTCTTTGTTGTTTTAATTTAAAATTCTGATTAAAATGTTTAAAAGATTGCTCATACTTATAGAATATACTTACTGTAGATATTTATATTAAACATAATAAATATGATTACAGACAGAGAGGCGTAATACGTGCCATAATCACAATTCGAGACTTTCGTTCTTATATTGGCAGTGTTTTGTAACTGCGTTACTTCTGCTAGATTATGCCTTTTTATGCTATAAAAGTTTTTCTCAACTTGCTCTTTTTCCCTCACGTCCCAACAATGACATTACTTAAACCGTAAAAAGAAAGCGTAATAGTTGACTCGAGTAAAAGCTTCCGAGGTCGACCGGGATATAAAAAGAAAACAATATTACTGTTGTGGTTAGGATAGCACATTAATATACATTTGGTTCGGTCAAGGGAAGGGTATTATTTCAACATAAAGTCACAAACAACAAAACAAAATAAATTAAACTTCATCATTACTTATTATCATTGAGATATTGTCAAATATTCAGCCCTTGTTTGCATTCTTAAATATAAATATCTAAGGTCATCTGCAAACATCATCTAACTAATTGAAAAGTTTTATTCGGTTTACTATAGTATTTATTTTATTTTAAATAATTTATTAATAAATCACAATCTCTGCAAAGGTTTCGAAACATCGGATTAAATTAGTCAGAGCATTCTAATTTTTTAAAGTATTTTAATAGATATAGAGCAGATTTGCATTATAATCAGTCCTTGGTCACAATATAAAATAACAAATTCAACGAAAATAAACACAAGCCAAAAGTTAATCCAATTACAAATTACTTTATTTTAATCAAAACAGTCGCTCAGAAGCCCTCATTCTCTCTATTTAAGCTTCTTACTGACGTCTCCTCCATCGCCGTCACAATACAGAGGTTAATTAGTCTAAATAACACTGTTTCGCCAGACGCACAAACAGAGACCGTTAATTGTAATGAAAGCAACCAATTCCCGACTGCGAACAGGAACTGTCTTTCATTTCATTCTGGAAGCCGGGTGGGTGTCGCATTCCGGCGGCCCGTTTGCCAAAAACAAGCTCATATAACGGTCTGGTAAACGGCGCAAATGATCCGTTAGTAACAAACAGAGATCTCACTCTCTCTTTCAACAATATGAGAAGAGACGATGAGACGCTAAACATTTGATCTACGAAGCACGAAACAAGACAGGTTATTATCTCAGAGCGGGCCGAACCATGTCAAGAGGCCTCTGATATTTTCCACACGTACCCCTGAATCCACTGGAGACTACAAACGAAAATTAGTTACTGAAGAATCCTTGTTTCTGTCTGAATGCGTTGTGTGATTTTCTTTGTTAGGGAATAACAAATGCCACCTTTGAAATTGAACCACGCATGTTGAATAGCAATGAGCATTAGTGACACTCTCGGGTTTTTATACATATTATATATGCATTTACTTTTATAAAACAAACAATACCCATTATTAAGATATTTCACGTGTTCTGCAATACAAAATAAACGCTTTTGTTGGGATTGTTTTTTATCTATATATCTAGTTAATTAACAATTTGAGTTCAGGTTTCATTTTGTTAAAATTTACAAAGATATGAAACTTTTGTATTTTTCTTAGCCTATAAATGATATATCAAACACAAATGTATACAAAACTGATAGATACTGACACCGTCTTCACTCTCAAAGCCAGTTACTGCAATATCCTTTTTCTATTTACTTTGTCTGCTAACCATATCTTGGTCTCCGTCAAACTCATCTCCCCTTGTGTTTCGGAGTATACTGTTTATTTTTTTTCCGTCGCCATGAAGTCATAAATCAAGTGGATGTAAATCTGTAGCATCTACAGGCGGGTGACTGACACGGCCATTATCGCATCTTCCTCGGCCTAGCTAAGGAGTTCCTGAATTTGTATTGTAAACTTTTGTCATACTTACCGACCTTCGTAAAGTTTTCAACTATTCCCAAGTTAGAGATGGCGGTACCTACTGTTGTGAAGTATAGTAAATGGTCATGGAATTAACTTTACTGTTAAAATTAACAACTACAACTAATCCCGTTACAACTATAATCCTTAATATGTAATCACATAAAAGTACTCATACAAATTCATTTCTATGTAAAAGTAACACGTAAGGATTACATTGACAAATATTTTCTTATTCTAAATCGCATCTCAAAGGAACTCACGACAACACAATCTCTATTTTTATTCGTAAAAATGTTTAGTCCATAATAAGCTAACATGTTTCTATCTCGTGCACATCCATCAACGCCAAGGCTCTATGTCTTACTTTTCGACGCTCTATTTTTTCATTATGTTTTTTTATATTATATAAGAAACCCATGAATGGCTTGTTTATATGTTATTCATATTAATAAATTGCATTTTTTACAGGTACACACACACGTAGAAATCTTAGCCGATACCTGACTGTAAGTATTAATTAGATTGTATTTAATTCATAAAAGAAATAATGGTTTTAAAGAAATGTACATAAATCTTAGAATTTCTTCTTAACTCACCTACCGGTTCCGGTCAAAAGTTGCGATAATTTAACTTAACCAGATTGCCGCGCTCTCGCCGTTAACCCTATTTCCTTAACTGACTTAAAACCGCTGACTAACTTAGTTACATCAACTTGAAAGCCACTAAGTTTTTCTAATAAAATTCAATTTAAAATAAAGTGGGAAACTTTATAATATTCTATCTTTTAAATTCAATGTTATGAAAATGGAAATTAATATTTATAATTAGCTTCTTTTACAACGTATTTATTTTCTGTAAACAAAGTTTACTCAGAAAATATTCCTTTTAATATTAAACATATTCTATATTTTGTAGTCTTAAACGTTTGAGATAAAGGAAGTGGAAAGGATAGATGTATAGTGAGTCAGTGTTGGTGCAAGTCCGCATTGCATGTCGACGATGGCGTGTTGGCATCCTCTAGAATTAAACAGCAGTCGTTGTAGGAACCCACCACGGTGCGGAATGGACGAAGATTTGCATGTTAACTTAGTTTCATAAGTAATGGCTTTTGTAGTTATAATACCTTCAAAGTTCTGCAAAATGTTACGCAGTTATTATTTGGACTAGTCGTTTGTATATTAATACAAAAAACGTTATGTAAAACTAAAAGGAATTGACGTTATTAATGTCCTTGTAAATTGTAATATTGTGCGTATAAAAGTCGTATTACTTAATATCGCAATAATTCGCCTATAAAAAAATAATTTGAAATGAACTTAACAGCTAAATGAGAAATTAAAAAAGAAGTAGGTAGTTTACAAATTGTGAAACTCCTGGTTGTTGCTGAGGCGGAGGATAGAACAGGGATTGTGGGAGTAGAATAAGTTTTTCCACTCAAACTTTATTCGCACCTCCAGTTGAGCCATCTGTCTGTTACTTGAAACTTATATTCCTACTCAAAATGATTTAGTTTGATACTACTTTCTTTTGTAAAATATTTTCTCGTAAACTTCGTCTGATTCTCGAGTTCAAACCGAATTGAATGTTACGTAACAATAATACCGAGCTCATAAAATTTGTTCAACTTTTCCTCCCTATTAATAGCCCACTACTTTTATTGATGTTATATATATATACATATTTATAGAATTATCTTTTTAATATTTAAAGACAATAATAAAATGGTTTCGGCAGAAATTAAAATGTAAAATTAATATTATAGAATGTTTGTCTCTTAATTATGCTTAAATACACAAACAAGGTGCGATGTTTGAGATAAATTTGGTCACGGTAAAGGATAGTATTAAAAAAGAAGAAATAAACATAATACGCAAGTAATAAAAATGCAACAGTATTGATAAATTTATAATAACTCATACGATAGAGAAATAATATTAGCTTCAAAAATAAAGTTATCAAAGTAATCTGTTGGAATCACATAAATCTATCAATATTTAAGCTGTAACGTTATTTTTCTTGGCCGTAAACGAGGCCTTCGTGGGGCACTAAGGTGTGTCACACACTTGCCTCATAAATTCCCATAATCCAAGGGCTGCGCGCATCGTGCTGTTATTTCACGTATTATATTCACTTGGTTATTTATTACTTTCCTTTTGTATATCAAATAATAATATTTTCATTATTTGTTGTGAATTTTTTTTGCAAGATTCAATTCGTGATTTATTTCAATTGATCTCTTGTCATTATTATTTTGATAAATAAATGAAAAATTCTAACTTTATTAATATCGAACGTAAATCGGTTTCATTTACTTCATAGGAAAGTTTTCTTGTTGACAAGGAAAATGTACCACCGCTGACTTTGTTTACGTGAGTAGTATAGTTTGAATATTTATCGTTTGGCGTCCCCGACAATATTGGTGTTGTCTCTCCGGCGCGGGCGTTTAAGGCGAGCGTGCTGATGTGTTTATTCAATTTGTTTCCGAGAAAATATAGTTACCTTGCCTCGTTCTAATATTGTGCCAACGACTCCCTCCATGAATAAAGTCTCGCAATAGCGCCTAACGTAACTCACTGATGTTTATAAAATATCAAACATACGTTCAAAATCATATTTTGTACGTTATACTTTTTGTCTACACTTAATATACTGAAGGTTTACTGGTTTTTAGACATTGTAGTAGCTTAAATTTAGATTTAATAGGATAAAAATTAACAATGATAACATGGCAATAATGTTAAACAATAAGTTATTGTTTGTATTGACCAAAATCATTGATTTGCGAGTGTAAACATTACGGTCAGTACGCTTGTCATCTCATACGGTTCGATGGATACGGTGCTCATTCAATTGTGATCCTAAATATTTAATAAAATAACGTATTTCAATATTAACAAATAAATTAATATTCTATCAGTAAAACATACTAGGAAAGCCATGTTATAAGAAATATGTGCGCAACAACAGGCTCATAGAGTAATGTGTTAACCAGATGTCCTATAATAAATTGGTTAATAAAGAATTTGAATAATGTCAACTAGTTTAATTTAATACAGTATACATTGTACTCACCACGCAAAGCACTTGTAACTGACTAATTCGCATTAGTCCGTTGGTAAATATACCTATGGGCGTAATAATATTTTCCTATTCCCTTCTCTATTATATAATATTTAACTCAATGAATTATACAATAAATTTCAAGCATCAAAATCATAAATAACAGAACAGTCTAACAACGATAATAAAATCAAAACTGAGCGAATGAAAATAATAATAGTCTATATTAGAAATCTATATCGCAGATACCGATAACACAAAAGAACTTGATGGATTTTTAGAACATTCCTGTTAACTTTGAAAAAACCACATCAGAATGCAAGCTCTGGCAACTCCAGCGTGCTTCTCAATTTTATTTTATACCATTTTATTCATCTCTTTTGTGACAGTTTTCATTTTCATAGACTGGAATAACAGACAATAGGTATTCCTCCACTCGGATCGCTAGTTTTTTTATCATCCACTTTGTAAATGTCATAATAGAGGGTGATACAATTTCAGTTTCCGATATTCTAAAGTCAATATGCACTTGTTTTTAAGATGTTAAATAAACAATTTCTAACTCTATTGTATACAAACAATGCAATATTTTTATACCTATGAGTAGTTTTGTTCTCGGTAGAATGTGTTGTTTTGACAGCTGAAAAATTGAATAGACGTAGATATTTAAATAAGTGCAAAGCATATTCATATTGAAATACCTGTTTAATTTTCTCGCAGTGTACGTCTATTTGCTGAAATTCTTAACAAAATACATCCTCTCTGACTAAAAGTTCTCACATAAAAGAGCTTTTAACAAGACCTTTTTTGTAAAGTTACTAAAAACATCCCCTCGAATGATCCATTATCTTCTCACGAAGACAAGTTAGCGATCTCCTTCCGTCTATTTTCACAAGTAATAACTAAATTTATCGTCGGACTTTCGGTCGACGTCGCATCTTCCAATATTCGTCGTGATCTGGTAGTCAAGTCACGCGCGGTGGGTGGCGCGCGGCGGCTACGGGCGCGTGCGGAAGGGTGTCTTGAAGCTAGCGGGCGCGAGAACGTTGCTGGTCTGCGACGCGTCATTAAAATTAAGCATCATTACTCTTGTAAAGCGACGTTGTGATGCCGGCAGGAGCTTATTGGGAAGTTTGTCGCAGCGAGACGCCCCTCTGACGTCTGCTAATCCTCTACTTTATTGGTCTCGTAACAAATGATTCAGCGCCGTGAAGCGACATGCCGCGTGACATGTGCTACGATGCCACAATGTTGCCAAAATTCATATGTGATTTCACGCCATTCCAAAATTGCTAAACATGCTTCATATCCCTTAAGCCTTACTCCGTGTAATTTATTTAGCTTCAACACGATTGAATACAATCGATGTAACTTTTGAATTTTTTTATAAATCTCACATTAACTTTCCCATTTCAAAAATTAATACAATCATTCTTCTATCTTAGTCACAAGAAATTATGATAAAACTTATTAACTTTTTAAAAATATTTAGCCGCAGAAACATCAAAGAAAGTTTGTCCGTCTTGCAAAAAGTATACCCGTAAAAAGTTGCGAGGAACGATGTCGGCTTTGAGGTGAATAACGTGAATTCATAATATTCTCACGCAAAAATATAAATATTCATCCGTTGAAAAGAACCCACGCACAGTAAATATAAACTTTTATTTCAGTGCTTCCTTAGAAAGTGTCTGGAAAAAGCATTAAAAATTCGACTCACGATTTCTAATTAGAAGGGACACGGGTTCCTTTCCGGTTTTTCTTATTAATGTAAATTTTGATCCTATTAATTTCATAATTTACAGTTCCAACTAAATGTTATCTAAGATGTAATCTTCAAACACTAGCTAGTAATTAAGTTGAAGTTCGGATAGAATAAATTCAAAGAAGGTATTGTGTAAAATTACATTTGGCATGCGATGTGAAGTTGTTTAGTATGAATTACACATGAAGGAGACAATGAGAAAATGTTTTCTTTACTGAAACAACTAAGAACACTCACTATTATGTACTAAATAATGTATAACATTCTAGGATTCCCATTACATTACTAACCTTAACCAAACATTATACATCCTCGTATATATTTAAAAATTAATTTGTAAATAAATTATTATATGAATGGCTTTTAATTAATTGAACCAATTCTATGGGACTTGCTATCGCGTTTGTTTAATTAAACATTTTTGGGCGAGAATTAAATTATTTTATAAAATTCAAGATTAAACCTCATAAA
Organism: Tineola bisselliella; assembly: GCA_028551675.1. Classification (NCBI taxonomy): domain Eukaryota; kingdom Metazoa; phylum Arthropoda; class Insecta; order Lepidoptera; family Tineidae; genus Tineola; species Tineola bisselliella. The sequence goes on along the minus strand of JAPWLS010002180.1, from coordinate 88,306 downwards.
ATATTTCAGTTTAGTTAAAGCATATCTTAGAAATGTAGAAGAAAAGAGGCTACAGGTCCGCCAACTAGGGTTATACTGTATGTCCCATTATGCGGGCATGTATCTGGTTTCGCCTTATTTGCGATTGTGACAATTCAGCGTAATTATTGTACATCAAATCGTTTACATAATTTACTTTGGTAATGTATCAATTATTATGTTTACCAATTCCATTTCGTATAACGATATCGATATATATTTTTATAACGAATTAGGTGATAATAGAAAATGCAATATTCTAGTTGAAATTAAATTCTATTGTTATTTATGAAACATTTTTATAAAAGTGTAATATTAAAATATGACCCAATGAAACAAACCTTTTTGTAAAAGCGGATAATTTTTCGGATCGACATCTACTAAAAAAAATTCGAAAGAGAAAAAAACTCGGACAAGAGATGAATACGAAACCGTGGGCCGCGGGAAATTTTCAAAATATTTTCTTGTATAAAGGCACAATATCGGATATGAAGGTCAACCGTCTGGTATAAAGCAAATTTATTCTGTTCGTTCGGTGTATTGCCTCATATAACTGCTGATCTTGCGGGCGACGGCGGTGGAATGATAACGGTCTAATTTTGAGGCCTCTCTGCTATCTCTTATACATGTATGTTCTAAATTACATCGTGCCTCCGCATTCACCCTGAAAGGTTTTATTCATAAATCTAACGTAACGTTTTCATAAAGTTGCCGAAAAATGTGGCTTCAAGATGATAATAGTGATTTTAAATATTTTTCCGCTCATCCTCGTATATTTTAGACGTTATAATTCAAAAAAGGATTTCTCTTCAGGTGCCTCTAGTATTAAAGATGATCAGAGCTGATATTTCTGTGTGACATCTACGACATTTGTTACATATGAAAGTGACACAAAAGGAAATACTTAGTATTCTTATTATAGTTTGTAGTACGATTTTGTAGAGTTTCAAATGTTATGACATGATCGGCCAATAATATTAAATGCAAAAATTGTATGTTATTCATTCACTATAAAAAAATAATTTTAATAATTGATCCTAAGAGAGAATACTGGATGATGAACCGATCGTCGACTGATTGGATCGCCAAACATTGACTGAACTAATAGGATATGCTAACGCAAGCCCGATTTGCGTAATGAGGAGCGATTCTACTCGGCTACGTTACTCCGGCGAGAGACATTATGCAAAGTTATATTTGACTTCTATATTAGACAGCATCTTGTTTCTTCTAAGCAAATAGTAAAGTTTCGCATAAGTTTCTTGGAAATCCTCACCTTCGAAGTGTGATAGCTCTAATACTCACTGGAGCAGCATAATAATGCATAATGTACCTAATATTTAGAATGTAACAGGAGTTTGAATTTAGAAATAGGATTGGAGAAATCATATAAAATTGGAATATATGAAATACGGGCCCTGAGTCACCTTGAATGTCTTTCGTGACCACAAAAGTGCCTTTACATTGGAAAAATATAGCTCTTAACTGTTTTAGTAAGATTGTATTAGTGCTTATTTATGTTATAAAATATTATATATAATTATTCAACTTTTAAATTTATATACATTTAGGAAATAAAAGTTAGTTTTGTTATTCTTCAAGAAGTACGTATTGTAGTGTGTTTCTACTGATTGACTTAAATATAAATATATTTATTTTTCTCTTAACTGTATGTAGTATTTCCGCGAAAGTAAATAAATGTGTATTTATTGGGCATTTGTTTGATTAACCATTAAGTGAAGCTATCAATACAAAATAACTTTAGTTAATTAAGTATATATATGGTTTGGTAATAAAATATAAATAAAATGAATGTTGATAAAATTCCCCTCGTGTAGGCTAGACTTCGACGTTAATAAATTCTCAAAGCGCTTTGGTTCGTTAAAAATAATATAAAAGTGTGTTTCCGCTTAGTTTGAGAACTTTGAGCCGACTAGTTTCACTTGCCGAACATTAATCTAGTTATAATTTCGAAACTTCCTTTTTACGTTTATTCTGCCTCTGAATGTTACCAAAGTAAGGAGTTTCTTTTAAAGTTTTTGGTTTGCAAAGTTGATAACTTAGAACGTGGTGACGCAACTTCTACAAACCAGGTAACATTTTCCCTTATATTTTAAATTACTTTTAAAAAAGGCCTCAAAACATATTAATGTCAGCCTTTAATACAGGTAGGTACTATATAATATAGTATGTACTATATATTTTAACTACAAATATAATTGTGTTGGGCGCTCAGTCATTTTTGAAGAGATAACCAATATAGTTCAATTTATTCAAGCAATATTCGAGCAGTAATCATGTGTTCATATATATTATTTGCGTCTACCAGTATACATATATGACCGCGCACATATGGTGTTGTATATGTGTAAACGGACAAATAAATTAGATAATAAATATCTATAACGACGGTTGTCACAGCACTAATACACAATTACAGTTTAGATACATACATAAGAACAGTTTCACATTACTATTTTGAAGTTATACGGAGATGTTGCAGATATCCCTTACCCGAAGAGCTACCAAAATTTGTTTAGTTCACTCAAGCGAATTCGTAAATGTAAAGTGTGCCGTAACTGGTCCGCAGAGGTCTCCTGTAGTCACGTTTCGTCTTATCTTTGCTTCCGAAAACACTTACTTCGGTCGCTGAATCAATATGACAAGCGCTCGGATAGGATTGCCTTACTTGAGAGCTGCCTCTTCAAATCAGGAAAGAAGTAACAATTTAGTGCGATCACTCTTGTATGTGCATATAACCATGAACCTCAAGAACTTTTTTCACTTTTTGGTTGCGTATCTACTTTTAAAAAGTATTTCATACAAAATATAGCATGATATTTAATAATTTTTATTATAATATTTGCATAATATAGAGTATGTTTTAAATAGTAACAATAAAAATCCTTATTTACGAAGTAGATTGCATTCAGATATTTTAAAATTAAAATGCATCAATCATACAAAACTTAACTTGGTTTATTTAATACCCACAATTAATTCATCAGTTTAATATAATTGATCGTAAACAGAGCAGCGATCACGGTTCGGTATCTTTAAACTTTAAATCGAATGAAAACAAAATTAGCATATTATCCGTTGTTATTAGTATTCCCGTAAATGACGACATCCTCCTTCTCGAATTTTAGATCTATCCACCCCACTTCCTATCTCAAATTTCTCCCTGTCCAGAGCGAGTTTGGGGATCGCTGATTGAATCGCGCCGATTATGACGTTAATCTGTTCAATGCAAATTGAACGAGCTAAGTATTACATTGCTTCATACGCTCAACAGATATTGTTATTACTTCATAACAAACATTTGTTTTATACAAATTAAAAATAAATTGCACTCTTCGTAAATTAGTTCGTATGTACACAAAGGGATTCAATTTGAATTTTAATTCATTATATTTGATAAAAGAAGCGATCAAATCGTCTGATGTTTATTCTTATTGAACTTCCGTCTGGTTTTCCTCTTACAGGCGAATCACTCGTATTTTTGCCAGCAACGGAAAATACCACTTATCCTGGAATAGTGTTCTCCTTCATTCTATCGACGCGATTTAAAGTTACAAATCGCTGATGTCTGGAGTGGGTATACAAGTTAATGAGGAAGTATTTGAAAGCGTCTGAAAAGATTAAACGTGCGCCGTTTTTCAGGAACTAGAATTCTATAAGGTTCCGTATGGTGTAGACTGCAGTAACAATATTTTATACTTAGGATGGCTTTTGTGGTTTATATCTTGAATTTTTATCTTGAAAGTTAGGAATTCAATTGTAATTTCATAGTGATATCGGAGATTATTCGCGAAAATCTTTTAATTAATTTAAGACAATCAAAATATTGCGTATATAATAAATAAAATAAAAATGAGTTATTAATTACCAGTAGGTACTATTTTTATTATTAGATTTTTTTTATTATTTCTGCTTTGTCTGACGCTCATTGAAAATCTTTTAAACAAGAACTGTAAGAAAACATTTATGTGATAAAATATCTTCACGAATTAAAGCCAAAACTGCGTAAATAAATAATCTAATTTGCAAATATGCAAAACTTATATTCTCAAATTCGTTCTGCACTCGAAGCATTTAAGGCACTTTGAAATTTAAAACTTTCTTCTTCCTTTTGAGTGGAGTGATTTGCAGTGCAGTCGGGAGTTAGGCTAAGTGAGTAAAAGAGTAAAAGTCTAAAGTCAATGTTTGCTGTCGTGATTTCTGTTCCCCTCGTCCGGCGGTGACGCGTACTTTCTTTGTCGACTGCTATACTGCAAAAATATACCTATCTTTCATTGGTTTTGAACTCTTTCTGTTACAACTAGTTTAAGTGGAATTTGAATTAGTTTCAAATGAGTTTGTAAGCTAATAATTTGTTAGTTATAATTCTATGTGAATAAAGATTAAAAGTAAAAGTTCATTGCTTTTAGATACCTAATTAAGCGAAACTTATTAGACTTCTAGATCGTCTGCGTCCTCTCTTTATAAAATTAACTACAGGGAAAGTTTATTTAATATAATACGTAAAATAAGCAAGCTAGAAACTTTATCCGCACATAAGAATGGGGTTTCCCGTGGGTCTTATCGAGAAAGATGAAAGCTTAAAATTATTCCATTTATCTTGCTGCATCGAGAGTTATTTAAATACTGAATTCTAACTATTTTTGAGCAATAATTTATGTACCTACACAAATAAAAATATTAATCATTATTAATTAGTATTAATAATTTAGTCCCAATATAATTTGTGTTTACTGTGGTTGCAGTACAACAACAAAATGCAATGCAGATGTTGCAGAATCCATTCCACCGACAACATTAAGAATTCATGTGTAACTTGCGGATATGGGAGTGCAACCATGCTATGTCATGTCGCAGATAATTTATAATTATCCAAATATTTTCATTCCATCCAAAAATAAAATGAAAACGAAATGTTTATTCGTGAAATAATTTATCAAACATTGTCTTAAAATTATTATCGAAAATAAATAATTAATTTAAAAAATAAAGTTCTGTTATTTTTTATAATGTTAAAACAAATGCCATCCTCTAATATTCGCTTCATCATGATTATTATCGAATCTGGATCCATTGAACATTTCAATATGTATTCATTTCATTCCATTGGGACATTCAAAAGCTCCGTTTGTTATAAACGTCCGATAGCCCGTTGCGATAATTAAAAATTTCAATCTGTAATTTACCTGCTCGATTGTTAAAATTTACATATTTTACTTTTGAAATATTTGTATAAAAGATTATGCGTCCCCCTTTTATCGTATAACATACAAGATGTTCTAAAAATAGATTCTTACAATTTAGCTACCTGATCCACCTGCACGCGCCCGGCCATTGCGATCCTTCCCATAAAGAAGATCGGAGACGGTAACGCGCGCGGGACGGGTTTATCGCACCTGAGGGAATGGCCGCAAGCCCCGGCACTATATCATTGAAGACGCTTCTACCCTACAACATGCACTTACTAAACCTTCTGCTTCTCTTATGGTGATCCAGGATAAAACTTTACCTAGCAACGTGAGCAATTTTATTCAAATTGATTTTTTATTCCTTTGCTTTCGTTATAAAATTGACAGAAAAAAAGAATGGATCACAAATTAAATAAGTTATCACTTGTAATACAAAAATTCTTTTATAAAATGATAATAGACCGACATTTTTGTAAACACACAAACAAACCATGAAAATGAAAAACAATATACAAGGAGGAATAATTTTAAGCGAGCTCAGAACCAATTTTCTACATATACGAAAATTGTATTCCAATAACGGCCCATTTCGCTGCATTTCATGCATATTTTTATGAGAATTCATTACATCGCATTCCCAACAGTGTAATGAAAATATAATGCCCAACAAATTAAACTTCAATTTTGTCGATAGTCAACAATAATAATTTATTTTATGTCTACAAAACTAACACTATCACCATTAGTTCTATAAATACAAATTAGATCAGTTAATTTTCAATCAATTACAATTTATCTATCATTAGTATTGATGTTTAATATTGGTACTAATTTAGTATGTAGCAATATGTATCTATTTGCTAAAGCCATATGTCTTAACGTAAATTTGTATATGCAATTAATATGAATAGTCATGACTATTCATAGAGCCACTCTAATTGGTCACATCAAAACCCCATTGAGCACATCAAAATGTCATCACACCACACATTATATTATTATTATTTTCCTGCAAACACTAGATATCTAGCTCTCTATAGAGCGCTGTCGTTATCGCACCAATTTATACACTGAAGTTGTCGTATTCGATTTCCGGCATTTATTTCTACTATTTATTTGAAAATAATATTCTTATTGAAAAATGTCTACACAATTGCGTTGATACTTTGAGAGATGGTTATGAATTAAAGAAATTCAGGAATCAATCCGGACAATTATAGATAGCTCAGTAGTATATTATGAATATGATATTTGTTTCGGGTCTTAGTGTTATGTGTTGGTGTTGTCCTAATTACAGACTACTGATTTGGGGTCATTCATACACATATTTATGATGATTATTATTATTACTTATATTTATGATGCAAGAGAGTAAGGTGAGAGGAAAATAAGGGCAACATTCAAATGTCCGACGTATCTGTTGTGTCATTGATGGATGTAAAGCGGCCTCTATTAGATCTGCTTATGCATAGCATTGAAGGCATAATTTTAGAAACGGGCGTGAATTTAAAATAAGATTCTCGTGTACAAATCTTACTAAAAATTTATCTGGGGTCTGTGTAAATTATAAATAAAATTTAGTGGACGAGGACATATTATGTTTTAATATATAATAGGGCATATTATAATATTAACATTATAATTATTTTAAATTAAAAAGTCATGCAGAAATAACTTAGCAATTTCACACAGACAATCGAAATTGCATTCGTTACGCATTCTGGTTCAATTTCATCGGAATGTCGGTACTAAATTAAATATTTATCAATGTATGCGTGGAGTATATGTGTGTAATTCTTGGATGCAAACCCAACGGTTTGCAACCCCTGAGGGTGGCTCGGAGTTTCATGTTCAAGAGAAAACTTTTGGGTCTTTATTTATTGTTATTACATCATTAGGGTGAGGTACTTAAAAATAAATATTCAGCAAATTAAGACCACCCATTACTGAAGGCTTAGGGTGAGATTTTTGTAGAGAAACTTAGTTATTTTTAGGTAACTATTATTTGGTTTGTGTTTCTTAAATGTATTAATATAGTAAAAGATGTTAAACTAAAAGCTATAAGCAAGGAAAGCATCACATTATCTGGTATGTGCAGCACTTTAGACTTATTGAGCGCAAATTTGTGAACCGCAACCCTTTGAATAGTCAATGTCGCGTACCCTTATCTCACCGCAGAAAGGCGACACCACATTACCGGTATTATGCCACTATTTGGAAACATAATAGCATGCCCCCAAAAATATACCATATAACTAAAAGATTAAAGTCGAATTTCACTCAGTATTCTATCAAAGTAGAGGGATGTTTTCAAAGTGCAATTTATATTGTATTGGAAGTTAGTGCGCCGCATTTACTCCGGCTACACAATATTTTGTGTTGGAGCAATGTGCCGCGCGGCTAAGCCTTTTGCATAATAGATATTGCCATGTTTTAGCCATTGCCTTTACTTTCAACAAAATATTAGTCTAAATAAACTTTGAATTCAGAAACTAGATATATAATATTTTAAATAAAAACAAATATCTTCTTCACTCAGTATTTCCGTGATATTATTTCAGAATAAAAAAAGACTAACAAAGTTCTTTTGTGGGTTGTACGCGAATACGTTTTTACCAAATTAAAACATTTTATACGGCTTAATATGATAACTACGATTTTGACACATTCCAAAACTTTTGTAACCACGATCATTGCTCTGTGAACCTTCCGAAATACGTTGGATTAAAATAACCTAAATAAACACAATAAACAAAATAACTGCACAAATACAAAACGTAGTTTAAATTGTTAAATAAAATAACAAATAAAGAGTTAATATAAAATAATTAATTCATTTCACTCGGCCCCATAAGCATTCAATCTCTGAGCTTAACCTATCATTCTCGGCAGAATAATACTGGTCATTATACTAAAGCCCTGTTGTTCTAATTGTATGCTAAGCGTTTGTGTCAGTTCTCTCAAAGCCTTACCAACCCCTCTTTTATTATTTTTGTTTTCTGACAAAATATACACTACAAATTTAATTTTCAATCGCAATCTTTTCAAGATTCATTCTAACCTAATCTCTTATTTCGATACATTTTAAATGTTATACCTATAGGTACGCATATACAGTATTAAATTTGGTTCTATTGTCATAACCCTAGTGATATCGGTTCGCTCGTGAATCTATAGCGGCGTGCGGTGTAGCCGACTTTATGGGTCCCATGAGGGTGGCTACAACACGCTCTCCTATATCATGCTGTGCTGTGCAGCCACATATACGACTGTATAGTTCTATAGCTATTATGCATTTAAATTTTACATACACTTTTAATAATATAAGTGGAAGGTGTATACCTTACAAGCTTGCTCGTGTACTCCACAATTGATTTGAATCGTATACTTTTGCTGCATATTTCCTGATCGTATTCGTTTCAGTAGCTTAAGCATAAATAAGTAGATTACGTAGTTTCATATTATTGCAATATCGACAATGTTGTCGTAGCAATATATTGAAAATGAAATATATCATTTTAATCATATTATTGTAACGCTTCAATGACGAAATTCTGCGTCTAGTATATTATTTGAACAACATAGTTCAATATGGGGAGTATATACATATTTACATATCAAGTGAATTGCACACACCCATACAAACCTTCATAACAGGTCGGTCAGCTCATGCCCGTATTTATTTACATGTAATTAGGTCGACGTCCAGTGATCGACGGCGGACGTCCGCGAGTAAGGCAAACAATCCATTACATCGCTGTCAACTCGCTCGCCGCGTATGCTAACAACACACACCCAACATTAAGGGATGTATTTCTTTTGTTTTGAATTTTCAAATTGTCTTAACTTTGGGAATGGATTAATTAGAAAGTTTGTACAATACAATCTATATATATAAAACTCAAAGGTGACTGACTGACTGACTGACTTAGTGATCTATCAACGCACAGCCCAAACCACTGGACGGATCGGGCTGAAATTTGGCATGCAGGTAGATGTTATGACGTAGGCATCCGCTAAGAAAGGATTTTGATCAATTCCACCCCTAAGGGAATAAAACAGGGGATGAAAGTTTGTATAAATCTTATTAGATTTATTTCATTCATTATTACGCAGACGTAGTTGCGGGCAACAGCTAGTCATATATAAAACTACTTTTTATTGTCAACGTAAAATGTACTTAGTGTTTAGAAAAATCTGTATATATAATAACTAATTCTTTATAGCTTATATTGATTGTCGAACTATACTATTAGATTATCTAATCTATTTGCTCGGAATAATTTCATATTACTTATTCAACGGAACTACGTAATAGACTAGTGTTCTAACCGATGGGCCATAAAGTTCGTTACTACATTAAGTACTACATATGTTAAAAGATGTTGTAATAACAATTTAGTCCTTAAGTCACTTTTTAAATATATTTTAAGTATAGTGAAGAAAACTATAAACTCAAACAATTCCCATTAACTTAACGCTACGTTTCTTTAAGACCTACGCTTTATAGTACTTTTGAGAATAACACAGGCTCCAGGTAACAGAAAGAACAAAAAAAACCTTTTAAATTTTATCACAGTACCTGTAAAAAAAATTAGAAATACCGGTGCATACTTATTTTTTATTATACCTATAAACACTAATTGCATTTGCAACGATATTGTGAAATATATAGAGTATAATCAATGTTATTAATGAGGTATTTATATTGGTTGTTAGAAAATGCATGCGGTGTACGAGAGAATTGTAAAACATATGTCATGTCGATTATGCGAGCACTTACTGAAGTGTGGCTACCACTGACTGACGTTTGTACGTAGGTATGTTTAGTATCGGCCTATAGTATAGTACCCCAAGTTTTATTAATCACCTCAATTAAACGGCAACAAAAATGAGCTATTAAAAAAGTAAACCAAAGTCAACGTGTGGTAGCACAAAGGGCAGAAGTGTTATTCACAATATGGGTTGGCACATGCATAAACGTCACTAGCGTAATCCATTCCATGCATCACGATGCAACACGGAGTACCTTATCTTACCACATAGATCCACGCCAATCCGTTACCAATATTTAGGCGAAATACAAAATTCTTTTTCGCTTGTTTTTCCGAATGTAAACCTTATTTCGTCGGTTTACGGATGAGTTTATAAACATTAAATGAAAAATATACAACGTTTTACAGCAGATAATCCGTATTATATTGGACGGTTCGTCGATGCATTCACTGGGCTGCACAAAATTTTCTATAAGGATAAAAGCAAACAAGATAACTGTTGGGCAGTGCAGCCACAACCCGCCAATATCTCAGAGAATACACTATGTTTCCCAACTATAAAGGCATTTTACGTTTTTTTATTAGATTGTGTCAAGTGGTAGGCAGACTGGGGGCGATTATAAGCCCAGTCTGCTATTCTACGGTCGGAAGCAGTATGGTACCCATTCTGAAGCCTTCATGGCGGCAGTTGTCTTTGCTGATATTAGTCTAGTTTAACATTAGACAGAGGTATATATTCTTATGTATTAAGTATAAGCACTTCCTATTATTTTATGAACTACATAACCAACCATTCATAAAACATGCTAACTTTATTTTTCAAAAAAATACTATCATGTTAATTTGGTAGACATGTGACAGTCGGATCGTCATACTGCGGAAAGCGTAAAACGTTTTCGTTTTTGGCGTACTTTCAACTTAGTTAATGGTAAAAAACAACAAGTTACGAAAGTGTATGTATGTTTCATTTTGTTTAGCGTGTTTTATTTCATGATCCACGTTTTTCGTACATCTAAAGCCTTAACAATGCCGTAAGGTTTTAATTAAAATACCTATAATATAATCTTATACGGAGATTCTTCGGAATATGCCTGCTCTACTTTCAAAGCACTTTACTAAACCAGGTTAACTGAATGCTTCCTTTGTTTTTAATTTATTTGATTTAATCGCACTCAGTTGTGCGGTTTAAAATGCTCGAGGTATTCAAGATGTTCTTTTTAAAAATTAAAACCACCGTTTTTATTTATTTAAACATTATTTATGAACGTAATTCTATGTACATTTCTATTAATTTACAGAGATCAACGCGAGCAAATAATTTACATGAAATTACATTGCATGTAATTTATTACGTCACGAAGGGATTAATTAGGTAGTCAATTTACATGATCGTAGCTGCCTTATATACTCTCACATATTTTATAATAAAAATTGATTTGTACGTTACGACGTTATAAATAGCTTTCTGAATAAAGATTGAAGACAGCGAGTGATCATATTTTAATGGGACAATTAGCAGCCATCGTTCCGGGATGGTTTAATTGAAAGAGAAAAATTCAAGTATTTTGAGATTCAAAGTTCTTTAAGGGTCAATTATACGTTAGCTTACGTTATGTATTGCTTACATTTTGTTATATAAACTTATTATTATTAAACCAACTTAAGGTTTTTTAATAAAAAAAGGATCTATTTTTCGATAAACGGAATAATATATTATTTAAATATCTTTTTACTAACTATAATAGGCGTTATAATTAAGTTTAGAAACATAAAAAACATCTGCAAAGAATAGGAACATTAAATTTTTTATCGCGTCCTCGCAACAAAATTAATGGCGTCCAAAAAAGTACGTATAATACTAAGATACATTTAGTTTATGCACAATACAATGACAATATTCACACGGCCATACCGCATCGCGAGCTAGATTAAAACAATTTGTTCTCCTTGGGACATTCAGGGACATGGCGACCTCGTTAAATGCAGAAACCGCGAATAACTACAACACCACATTGCTCACTTCCTTCACATATTTTAACTGACGTAAATTACTATTCATATAAGGAAACACCTCGCTAATGTTTATTTTAGTAACGCGAGTTCTTTTTAAATCTTTGTAGCGATTCCTGTAGTGATCGGCAGATGGCGCTAGTCGATCGTGCATCGACCATCCTAACCGCAAACGTAACCACATTCAACAGTAAGGTGGTATATTGAAAACTAATTATAATACATACACACAAAGTAACTGGTAATATTGATGACATAATCATTAATTGCGGTATCTCCGTTACATACTCATAGATGGCGCTGTCTAAAATGTAACTCGCTATCTTCAGATTTATATATCCGAATTAACATGTCGTAGGTCGTAGGACCTAGTCGCAACCGTATCTGGTTGCAAAATTTTTCTACTTCCCATAGAACAATATACAAAACAAATTACATACACAACAATTTATTATTTTATTATATTATACAAATTATAAGATAATTATTATTCAATCAAATGTAAACACAAGAAAAATGTAGTCAGTTAACTTTGTTTCCTATTATTGTTATCATTCACCGTAACAATCTTAATTAAAATGTTATTTCAATAAAGTAAACTCGAATAGTTACTAAACAAAGTTTAACATTACACCAGCTCATAATTTTGTTAAAGGTATATTCCCGGGTCCATTGCAGCTACAATTAATCGCAGGCTGCGGTCATCCGTACGAACATAAAGCGCCCAACGGTTTGCCATGGACGTTGTTCACATTCTGTATCACTATCTAAATTTCAATATTATGGACCAAATTCAGCATAATTGAAAGATTATATAAACCTATATTTTTATATATATGATAAACAACACCTTGGTCTCCCTGTGACAACGATGACTGTAAAGTTATCGTATTCTTGGCGATTCTTGGTAATGCTATTTTAGCACGCATTTTATAAACGCTGAAACTTCTCAAATTTTAGAGAGTCAACGACTTCTCTACACGTGCATTAGTCATGTACAAGCAACTTCAAAGCGACAAATCGTGATCTTCACAATATCTGCTGTAGTGTCATTATATTGATGTTTATACCTACCTACATATACGCACATATATAAAGTAGGTTGGTTGCAATCTTATTCACTCGTACCTGAATCCCTTTACGAACGGCAGCAATTAATACCCTCAGTCTAGTCACGAAAATTTTTCATTTTAATTAAAACTCCAACCGGTGGATCGTCCCGGCATCGTCGGCTAATTAACCCATTAAAACACAGGCTCTCGTTTCATTTTGTCTTTTTTTTTACTCGAGCGCTCACTTTCTTGTGATTTTCCAAATGCAAAAGAAAATATTAACAACGTCGAACGACTTTAAATACCCGTACACTTGATTTCAAAATTTATAACCTAAAATTTTATTTTAAAATTGTGTTTTAATTTTATTATTGCGTTATCTGTATAACATGTTTGTTTACATTATATTGGGATTATGTCCTGTAATAATAATACCATATTAGTTATTTATTTTTAATTAATAATATATAGTGTGTGTTTCTTAAATTTCACTTCACTGTATTACTTTATTAGTAACACTCTGTGATTTTTAATTGCATCTCGTCTCACGATTAATGAACATTTTGTGCTTCTTATAAGAGAAATAGTAGTATGGATGAATATCCAACAAATCTTAGTTTACAATTTAGTAAGGGGGAGTTATATGAATACTTGTTGCCACAAACCCTTACTTTGTAAGTTGAGACAATAGTCAGATGTCAGACAAACAACGCTGACATAAAGGGAGTTGCACATATGAGGAGCACAGTCAACAAGACAAGCGGGTAAGGCAGCGATCATATGAATGAAGGAGCAATTAAGTGCATTGAGCTCATGCTTGTACAGTCGCGAACGAAGTGCTCAGATTGGTTTCAATAAAAGCGCAATCCCTCGCCCCTGTTTTTCTTTTCATCATTTGAGTAGGAATAGCATTATGTCAGAGAGAACTAGTTTTTGTTGTTAAGTTTTTTTTCAGTTTATTACGATTTCTACGTTACATCAATAGTAAGTTTTATATTATTTAATTATCCATATTTAAACGTTTGAGTACTCGACGTATAGTTAAATAAGTTTTTATAAATTTGTATAAAAAAAATTCAAATTAGATTAAAATACACATATTAATAGAATATATTATTGCAATGTGACATAATATTTTCATCATAACCACAGAAGAACTAGCAGCCGACAAACGGATCATTAAAGTCCTGGCTTTTAATGCATCCCTTACCCCACCCCGCAACACTTACCCCTCAACCTCAGCCACAGCGTTGATTAATCATCGGCTTGTGATTAATTAGCGAGCCATGAAAAACCCTGGTGAAAAGCTACTAGCCCCTTCGACGACAAAACATCAAAAAACAAAATACGCACAACTTAATAGTCAAGGGACCAGAATTTAAAAAGAATTTGATGATAAAAACGCGCGAAATTTTTAAATATTTTAAATTATATCTAGTCATTAATAAGCTATAAAAATAAACATTTATTACTCAACTTCTCAAAACGAGGAAAGGTAAATTGTACAATATTCTTAAGTACACTTTAAATATTGCAGAAGTACAATCAGAAAGTTTATTTTATTTGTTGAGATGTGGAGGCTAACATAGTTGGCAAGTTGTAAGCACTCTAACTGATTACAGACTTAATGAAGTCTGATGAACGAGAGAGTTAACTGCCTGTACATATTACCACAATTATAATTATACATATTCAAAAAAAAAAAGAACAATTCAAATCCCAAACACATCACGATAGAGTCTATAATTGAGTAGTTATATAAAATTTCACTTGCATGCGTATATGTAGGCACTCATAGTCGCCAATTTATGCCAAAATAAGCTGTTAGTAATATTACAAAGGGGAGATTTAAATGGCTCGATTTGTTAAATATATTTTAGCTGTTTTTCGGGGGTAAGTTGATGAGTCATTGGTGATGAATTTAATACTCTGAGTGGCGTTCCTGGTAAAACATTTCAATAACAGCAGTTTGATTTATTTTATTGTGAATCATAAAATAACATTTCATCGTCTATGCAACAATTTAACAGATTACTTCACAAACTACAAAAGTTTGCTGGAAAATATTTTGTATAATGTTACTATTAGGAGAAAAAAAGACGGTTTGAACATTTCATATGTAAATAACTTTAACAACAGAACAAAAAAAAGTGTTAGCACAATCATGCTGAAAATTATGTAAATGGACAAACGACTGCGTAAAACTAATAATGCAGCAAACTAAGTGAGAACTATGACATAACGTCGAGCACGCTGCATCTCGGTCGCTTCTTAATAACAATAATTAGAAAAGTTCCCTACTGTTAACAGAGTTGGTGCACACTGCACAGTTGCCAATTCATTTGTGTTACGTATGCAACAGTGCTAAACGACTAGGTATATTTTCCGCCTTCTAACTTCGCCCATATTTTACTTTCCTTTGATTATAAGTTAGGCAAACTTGAGAATGTTAGGAACTTTCCAGCCCCTATGAATTTGTAGGTGATTTTAATGTATACGTTCGAATATAACGCGTATTACGCTCTTTAAGTACTTTTAAAGATAATATACGTGCGTGTGTCTATACATTACAAAAAGATGTACAGATATAAACAAAATAATTTATTATCGTTCGACAGTCTGCTGAATAATCTTAAACAAAGAAATAAGAAAATAAAAAATCGCTGGCAAAACTTGTGTGAGACAAAGTTTACGAGTGTTTCATAATCCTCTCTCGAAACACGTAAAACATACTCTGAGAGATGCAGACGCAAGCATTTCGTTGAAATCGGTCGGGTCGTCAGGACTCCAGCCACGTTGTAAAATATTCGCAAGATCCGCAACTGGAAAGTAGTAAGACGCGCGTAAAAACTAACAGACCACTCTCTTGTTTACGGCGGACGACCGTTCCACTACATGCCGCAACAGCGAGAGCTCTACGTCATATACAAAATGAAATGTTTTTCCATGTATAAAATTCGTAACATCCGAAACAAATTACTTTCTTTATTTTGTAATATCTCCTTGCTTTATGACAATAAAAGTATCGTCGTTTTGTTTTATTAACTCATCTCTGCTCGTTATTTCGAAAGTTTCAAATAGTTCTGCTATGCACCCTAATTAAAAATAAAGTTTACAAAAAAAATTAGTAAACTAAAGAAGGATTAAAAAACGAATATTTTTGCAATTTTTAGCCACAAAATATTCATAATTATAAAAGTTTTTATGAGCTCAGTTGGCAAGTCAATTGACGCCGCCATGCGCTGCCTGTCACGGCTTTCTATATCTGGATAGAGATTATAATTTGGCAGGACAGAATCTTCTAAATTGCGGTCCTTACGAATAATATTCCAAGTTAGGAACTGATACGATAACAAGTTAGAGAATTTGAAATGGGTGAATAGCTTCATTGTTATGAGGGATTGTTTTCTTTACATTTGATGTTATTTAATTGAATGAATTTTGTAATAATATTGTTATATAAATTTTAATAACCGTGCAAATTATATAACATATTTAGCATAATAAATATTTTTACAATAAATTTTTTCGTATTATTTGACACATAAAAAAAACATTTGCTTACAAAACACGGAGAATAATAGACAAGTTAACGTTCATGTCTATAAAAATAATTGCAAATTTTGGCACGACATCGTGTCACCGACAAGTTCCTGGCTCTAAATGAGCATAATTACAAAAGTTTTTATGAGTGTCTCCGCGCCAAGTTCCGTTTTGACGATCCTATGCCCTCTATTTTGGCGTAGATACATGCTTGACAACCTTAGCCAGTGCTTTTTAAACTTCGTTTAAATAACAAAGCTTAAGGCGAATCCCGGTTTAAAATTAATTAGATAAAAATCCTAATTGCTCTGTTTTAATGCCAAAGAGAGAAAAGCATTTTTACTTCCGTAGATTAGAATAGGGTCAGAGCGTAGTGGGGCGTAACTACACAATGAACCGATTAGTTCCTTAATTGGGAAGTGAATCTGGCTTCGTGCGAGATTCCATATGGGAAATGTAACCACATGGCTTGATAAACCATCAAACTCTAATTACATTATTACATTAGGTTTTGTCTCAACGTCTATATAGTTATAACATTAAAATCTAGTCAGTAATTGCGGTTACTGCTATTTTTATTAAATATGTAAATATATTTAGGTAACAGACTTTCTAATCTAGCCTGTGTATTAATGTAACTGCTAGTAGTGGCAAAGCAACCGCGTGCATATGCAGTCACCGCGATACGCCACGTCTCACCACGTGATCTATGCGATGCTAACTCATACTGCTTGCTTCTTGCTTAACATTAGACATGTTACAGCTAACAAATAGCCAGAGGCGACATTAATACTCCTACACACATTCAACATTTAATTAAAGAAATGAATTTAAGTATTTTCTTGAAACATTAACACTAGTATAACATATTAAAAGTCACATGAATTTATTTATATGAAAAAAGTAAGTTAGTATTAATTATCTGGTGTTAAATTCTTAAGTCTTTCATTTCTGCACGAATTCACAAGTTTATAATGTGTGAAATTTCACTGGAAACAAGTTTTTATAACTAGCATGTTGCTAGTTACTGTTTCAGAATGTGAGCGTAATATCATCTGAATTTATGGAAGTTGTTTAAACTTAGTTGGCAAGTAAGCATATTTCTGTAATAACGAGTAGAATAAATCCACAAATATGTAAAGATTAAGTTTATATTTCATTTATTAGAAAAATATGCATACCAAAATCAAATTTCTTTATCATTTTAAAAATACATTCCTGAGAAATCGATTAAAAAGGAGATAGGAAAGAAACAAAAAAGTAAAGCAGAAGGAGGTGGGGAAGGGCGGGGGAGGTTTGTACGAACCTCGAAGGTGCAATATCGAGAGCGGCGAAGCATAACCGCCTCAGCGACATTTGCATCCTTCTAAATGAAAACATTTTATCGATGTCGTAGTGCACTTATTGCTTGACTTGTGACATCGGTGAAGCACAAGAGAGATCACTTATCGATATTATAATATCGTAACTTTTAGATCTTCATCTCTCAAATAAAATAATTTATAATAATTCTATAAAATGAAATAAAAATACAGATATAAAAGTTTTAAAATTTGCAAAAATGTATCCGAAGCCGCCTGTCATTTGCTTAGAGTTACAGAAATGATATTTTGGCCCAGACAGGTAAATTTCATTCAACACACGTACACGAATCTTGATTTTCGTTTCAAAGAAAGCGGCTTCAGTTGAAAACCCAGTCGGCATCCACCGCCCGTATCCGTTCCCGTGCCGCAATACGTATGATAAATAAATTGTTACCCAATATGAAATAGAGCCGCGGAATAAACAAATCGCTTACCTCAACTGTAAATATGAACAAAGTCATTTGGAATAAATCATAATATTCATAAGTATTATAAAAGTAGGTCATTTTAATGGAACGACAAAATGTCTCAGGGGCTACGAAGACGATATTGCTGGTAATAAAACAGTGATTTATGTTTTCGGCGGGGGACTAAATGAGAAAAATGCATTGATAGTTTAAATTTCGAACAATATTTATGACAACCAAAGTTCACTTAATGATTTTTCGGTATTTTATTAATATGTATGTAGCAGTGTCCTAAAAATAAGGAGGCTTTGGTATTGGCGGAATGCTATTTTCTCTCATGTGAAGAAATGAGACAAAGGGAATAAGAAATATTAAACGTGACTTGAATGTGAGACTGCAATCCAAAACTCCCACGAGTGTATTTTTCAAATACTTATAATGTTACTATTAATGTTACATTGTCATTCGGCTCAATAATTATTTTATGAATAATAGTAAACAATGTTTGTTGACCTAATGTGATGTTAGTCCGTTAGGTCCGTACTGAAAAATGTTAGATATGACGTGGAACGTTTACATATTTTTACATATAAAGAAGTATGATAAAAGAACAGCGGATGCTCCCCTCGATATGGCTCTGATAGGTTTCGCACCCCCATCGAATTCGGCATTCCTAGATGAGAATATTAAACGCCCAACAGGGTGTCCATGGCGCACCATACTCTTACATTTTATATAGGTACTTATAGCTTTTATATTGTTTTTAAATAAAATATTATAAGAATTGCAATTTAATCTTCTTGCATTTTTAATACGTTTATTTTCAGAAAAGGCTGTGTATAGTTGGTAAATATATTTTAAATTACAATTAAAATATAAGTAAAGCGTTAAGTAATATATTTAAGTCTGGAAAGCATAAATGATATTTTTAAACTACGTGAACTTTGTGAAAACAATAATCTTGAGAAAATCTTTGCTCAACGCAGAAATGCACAGTAATGAAATAATGAGCTAAACTTAAACGAGCTGTTAAATTTATGTTTTGTGTAGCTAAAAACGAGCTCTCTAGAGATTTCCTGGTACGAAACCGAGTTAATGTTTTGCTTTCTGTTTAGTGTTTTTTCAGTCTCGCAACTTAAGTCTGCTCGACTTTCACACGTAGCTTTCGATGGTTCTCAAGCTGTATTTTACTTCTGCATCTTACCAAAATTAACATTCTTCACTTTCAAATTTTACAACCAAGAAAAGTTTACTGCTTGTAAGAACATTTAAAAAATGCAAAATGTTTTATTAATGATTCAAGAGCATAATATGTGAAAATTAACTGAATGTGGCTAATGGTTGGTTAATAAGTTACAGAAAAGGATAAAGTATTCTCAATTTAAAAATCTAAGCAAGTAAATTGTTTCATTCGTAAAAGAAGTGTGTATCCAGAAAGAAGTAAGCTGATTACAGTCACTGGAGGTAGAGGTCGAGTCCGGGCGGAGGGCGGACTGTTGCAAACTACTAGATTTATCGTTAATGCTGCAGATCCCCACTTTATACTGGAGATATTCTTTAAATAGTGAAATGGCTTTTTTTTGAATAAACAACATTAATAAAATTATGAATATAAACTTTTGCCAATAAATAAAATAATTTCCCATCGTTAATAAAGTCATAAAACTACTTTATGCAGAATAACAATGAGTGAATGAAAATTTTTCAAAAACTTCATGGGTCACGTCTAGTTTTCTCTATTCTCTTGAAGTTTATTGCCCATAAAATAGTTTGTGGAGAGACAGGAATATCCCTTTGTTTCTGGCGGCGTAGTACGGCGAGTTTGGGAAGCGTAACTTTGTGAAAATATTTTCCCGGAAATTAACTGTGCGTGACGGCCACCATGTTTTAAGTCTTTTGCATGCTTGTAAGCTGTTCAAATGTTGCTTCAATCAATTACTGTGGCGTAATGTTATTCTTATTTGTCTCAACTGGAACACAAAGATAACATTAACTTTGAAACAAGGATAACAACAGTAGGTACTTGAATTGAAACTGGTATTTTAAAGAGAGAAACGGAGAGAAAATTTAATCAGTACCAAACTCTTTCGCTTAGTCAGCGGTAATTGCACAAGAAATGTTCCTCGAGGCTGTCTATATTGTGGGGCATCACGTTGCTGAGAGAGCGCACTGCGGTAAGCGGCCAGCCGCTACAGACCGCCGCGTTTTCTTCCTTGGAAACCACCAATAGACTACGTGAGCTGAATCTAAATACTACCTGTACTGATTTTATACTCCTTTTCGTCTGTTTTATTGGGAAGAGCTACTTTTGCTGTCCAGGAATTTAAGTTGTCCAAAGTTAAGTATGAGAGATTATTTTCCTAATTAATTTTGCGGTTTTATGTAAGTAAGTACTACAATATGCATTTCAAATACTAAATGTATTCATATTTCCTTTTGTTAATTATGGTCTTAGAGTTGTTATTTATCAAAAGAACATTTTCATTCATATATAAATATTTATTGATGATTATTGATAAAATATATAAACACAATAATAACACCAATTAGTTGTAAATAATATATCAGGTATGTTTGTTAACTACATCTATGTTTATATTAGGACCTTACTTAGTTTCTTCTTTGTAAATTATGCAGAAATCAATTCAGGGTAGCCAGCAGGCCTCCAGTAAATAATTCAGTGCTGATTGTAACGAGGGTCCGAACCGGCACTAAATGTTCCCAAGGAACCTTGAGGTTCGTCCTACGCTTTGTTTTCCTTATATCTACTCCATCTATTTCGGATTTTTTACTAGATGTAACAACATGAAGCGATAAGAATTAACAAATTTATTATAAATTTACAAATACCTACGGTATTGAAAATAAACAATTGTTTTAAGAATAATAATATCTAAATCAATTGAAGAATTAACAACAAAGTATTTTCATCTCAGGGAAGCCTCTGAGTACAAATAGCTATAAAATTTAATCGTTCTCCGCAAAGATTTTTCCATGAAAAGTTTTCCACTTCAAACTTCGCTACTTGAAAGAAGAAAAGTCGCGTTTAACAAAGGTTTTTCATAGCAACATTTTTATATCAGGAATGGAACGTCACGCTCGGTTACATCGCCTGTCGTCCGTCCGACTGTGAAAGGAACGCACATAGACCGGTAATAGGTGACGGTTTATCCAATATTCCAGTCACGTTTAGAATTCCTTATTTTCATCTTTTTCTACCGCGCCGAAAAATGTCATCGAATACACATTTTTTCGTAATCCTCATAAGTCTCATGGCCCCGCTGACACCCCACAGACAGCCCGCCCACCCGGGAGGCGACAAGTTCACAACGGCGCCTGAGTCGCATACCAACGAAGCTCGCTTGCAATTAGTTGTATATTCAAATTATCAACATACCAACAAGGCTTAATTCTTACTCGAAATTAAATTGAATAACATGACTACTGAACAACACCAAAATATCTAAATTAACACAACGTCTACCTACTATAAATAAATTATAATCTAACAGATAAGAATTAAAAAACCCATTTAATTGGGACAAAAAAGTGCAAAATGCACCAAAATCTATCACAATTCATAACAAAGAAACACACTACTCCTGTTAGGAATTACTAAAGTTTTAATTGGTTCGTAAGTTGAACGCGGACAGAAGCGGCGCGCGTGTTCTGATTTTGTAGAGGATCCAAGCTTGTGCATCTTATCGGAACATCTCGCAGTAACACCTCGCAACATGCATCTACCAGCATAGAAAGTTTCCGACGACGGTCGATCTAGTTTGGAGCTTCGAACTCCATCAAACACGTGAGTCAGAAGCGATTACCTGCAGCTACTGCTTGGCTTGACAACTTTGATAACAACTTCACAACAAGCTTAGCATATTAACCATACCTACAAAACGATAATGTGTGAGAGATTTTATCAGCTTAAACGTCTAATATTTAAAGGAATAATCAAATTTCTTATTGTCTTTATATAAATTATATTATTATAGATGCGGTAAATTTGAATCTAAAAAAGCACGTACACATTAGCCTTAACGAACTTCTTTTCTACCTCCCGGTGGAACTCTTCAATTCCCAATTATGAAACACAAAAACATTAGTAGTGCAGTGGCATCGACAATGTTTGCGCGGCGCATAGTGAAGGTCCCGCAGGTTCCCCGAAAGGCCCGTGGGGGGCATCCGCAATGAGGCAGCTTCCCACTCCTCCCGTCGTTGACCACAACTCTAATTTATAGCAACGGTTAATTACCTACAAGAATCTGACTCAGCTAGCCTCCGACAACAAAGCCGAGCCTCGCAATGAACAACCCCACATGTTTACTTCATTCTAGTATGTTCACATTAATATTGTATATCCTGAAAGTTTATTCGATGAAAGTTTGCTTTCAGTGATTTTCTTCTCTCAATGAGTTACTACAATTTTATTTATAATACATTAATTTAAATATGTTGGAAAACCTATGCCAGCGTGCATAGGTAGGTAGTCGATTATTAAAAAGATTAAATAAAATCAATTTAAACATAGAAACACTGGGAGAACATCAATGGCAGACTAAGCTAATGTAGGCGACATAATGCATTCTAACATTTCTCCCGTGTATTTAACTCAATGGTCATTTATAATTTTTGCATTTTTTAATGCAACTTTCTACCTCTATGAATGTAAATTTTATTACGATGTATATTCAATATGCATAGTGGGCATTCAACTCTACATTAACAAACAAAGTTGTACCATTTCCGAAAGTTTGATTAAGATTTTATATTCATAGAGCATATTTAATTATTATGCTAACGAAACCTTTGTGAATAAATATTATCTACTAAAAGACCAACCCTTAAACAAATGTCATTAAAAATCTAATTTCCCTAATTGAAAATGTTGACGCTTCCATATTAATTGAAATTACACGTCAGTGTTTATTAATTAATTAACCCAATTATTCTGTTTGCAAAATAAAAATAAATTCTCTATGAATGAATATAATAGAGCATATTAGTCAGTAACAATCATTTGCTGCAATTAAACATAAAATACAACTCTCTGAATGCAAACAATATATACAAATTTTATAGAAACGTGAATACTAAGCAAATGACCACACTTCATAACGCAGAGCCATTGAAAATCTAATTTACACAAACAACAAAGGAATCATCAACAATGCATCTATTTGGGATAACGTAGTAAAAAAGCAAATAAATGTTTTGTTTTAAACTAGAAGTCTCGGGGAGGCGTTTTCCTTAATAAATTATGCAGAAATCAATTCGTTCCCGAGCGAAGGCCCGCATTCTCGCTTGGTACGTAATACAGCTTTAATTGTATCCCGAGTTGGATTTGTAAATTATACTCAGACTTTTAGCCAACATTTGAAGCGTTTATTCAAGAATTATTACCAAAGATACAATAGCTTTTTTAGTATTAATACCAATCGTACAGGGATGTATTTAATATATTGCATTGCTTAAGGTCGAGGAATATAACCGAGTACAGTCACTTATCAAAATAAACAATTATTAAGGATGATTTTGTTAACTTTCAAAAATGCGAGGGAAATGAAAAATTCCTTGGTGCAAAAATTTCGAAACGTCGGATCAAAATAATTAATATAAACTAACTGCATATGAAATCTTTTAATTTAGAATTTCTTCATGTTTAATTATAATAATTATGTAAATAAATTAAACGCTAAAAGTAAATAAAGCTATTAAATAATGAATACCTATATATATATTATAAATATTACAATTGTACAGATTCTATTTATAGTTTTATTTTAATATTTACCTCGCATGTTGCAGGAGTAAACAAAAAATCCATTTAAAATCTGAAAAATATGTGTTAGATGTTTTTATTTCTCACTGGCACTATTGGTGCAATATCCAGAATGCAATCAACGTCGGATGACTGACAGATAAAGCTGTGGGAACGTCCAGTCACGTCGTAAATGTACTTCAACATTTCACTACAATTTACGACATATAACTTTTACGTAGATATGTATTTTAATACTTTTTAGATTTAATAAAAATAGAGTACAATATCATACTCTTAAAATTATGAGCAAGATTCCGGGCATTCGAGACCAGCAGATACTTCACACAAAAACCATAGAGTGAAACAGAGTACCAATCTGTTCTGAGTAATCAACATAACTCGAGAAATTCGCTTTGTGCATTAAGCCTTCGCTCCTAACCCGACGTCACTTTACTTCACTTTGGCATGCCAGTCAGATACCTCGTCCAGTATATAGATAACGCAAAATTTAATTTAACCAGAGCCATACAATTATTCTAGCTATAGTCCAATCAATGAACTTTTGGTCCTATGTAAAAAAAAAAAAAATCTTACGCGGACAAAAAAAATGTAGTCGTATAGAAAAAGAAAAAAGAATATGAGTATCTGTGTGGAGCAACTCGCGCCGGACTGGCGAACCTAACCCAAAAAATTCTCAAAGTTCATGGCCACTTTGGGAAGGTCATAGAAAATCGTCCGGGTACGCATTTTCTTTGTGAAAACTTTCATACTATTAAAAAAGGTAATCGATTTTTTAAATTTTTAAGTCCCAAAAATGACTTTGAAAAATCCCATTTTTTTAAAAAATGACGTTTTTGGACCATATTTTTTTCATTTTTTTGTTTTAATAACATTATTAACTGCAGCTAAATCAATCAAATAAATTCGTGAAAAAATGCGAGTAACCTATTTAAGCCACAGCCGAAAAATGAAAAAAATATGGCCCAAAAACGTCATTTTTTTAAAAAAAGGGATTTTTCAAAGTCATTTTTTGGACTTAAAAATTTAAAAAATCGATTCCCTTTTTTAATAGTATGAAAGTACAACTCTTCACAAAGAAAATGCGTACCCGGACGATTTTCTATGACCTTCCCTAGGGCTTAAGTGGCCATTTTCCGAAGGCACCTTTTTTTTCGAAAAATCGATGTATCTCGGTAAAAAATTAATATTTTTTAACTTTACAAAAACGAGCTTATTTGGCTAGTAAATACCTACCTTTTTGCTGAATTTCAAAAAAAAAAAACAAAAATTAAAAAAGTTATTATAAAAACAAAAAATGGTCATTTTCGATGATTTTTTTAAAATAACTCGAAAAGTTATGCACCGAATTAAACTCAACAAAAACAAATCGATGTGTTTTTTTAATATCTACAACTTTATAATTTAACTTTTTCTGATCGGAGACATTGTTTTTTTTTTATTTAAAAAAAACCGTTTTTTTGAACTTTGAGAATTTTTTGGGTTAGGTTCGCCAGTCCGGCGCGAGTTGCTCCACACAGATACTCATATTCTTTTTTCTTTTTCTATACGACTACATTTTTTTTGTCCGGGTAAGATTTATTTCCACTTTTTTTGTTCATTGATTGGACTATATATAACATAATAATTTTATCCAAAGTAAGGGCATATAAATCGTTATAAATATGACTTTTTAGATTATTTCATCAACTTATGTTACACACATACGTATGTATACAACATTTGTAATATATAGTCCAAGTATAATAGATAGTACTAATACTTTTTCCAATATAACCGATGAAAAATCAGAGTTTGTTCGTGGGTTGTCGTAAACAAGTTACGGGCTTGAAAGAGCTCGGCCCCGGCAATAACGGACAAGTTCCCGAACCGCAGCTGGCACACCACCATCGTCGATGTCTCAATAATGTTCAAGGTTAAGAATTCCAGGAATACTGGTCTAGCTTGGACTCTACTCTTATTTAAACAAGTGCTAACAATATTAATATAAAGAAATTAATACTAAAAATATTGTAAAATTATAAGGTTCATCGTGTTTTAAAAAGTTAATTGACAATTATAGGGTTTTTGTCTAATAAACTCTTGTCCGATTTCTAATAAGGAAATGCAAAAAAAATGTTCTGAAATATAATATTGATGTAAATGTGATATAAATAATGTCCCGAAATACAATACCAATTTCATGCTCAACCTTTGTTGAAGGTGGACTGAATCGTCTGTTCCTTTCTCCTCGCACAAGTGTAACTAACTGATTAATCCTGAGACCCCTGTGTACGTGGTTGCTTTTGTCTTCGTCTATTATTATTTGCCCGACACTTTTGGCCGCTTGTGTCCCATTATTGGACAATATTAGGGCTATTATTGGTTGAAACGGACAACGGACGGCCGGATCCATTTTATTGCGTTATCCAATTTGAAAGGCAGAAGGTTGACGTAACATTTCCAACACTAATAAACTTTAATAGATAGAAATATACGTAATATCCTATTAAAACAGTTTTGTAAACACAATCGTAATAATAAGTATTGAAATGTAATAACCTGATTGCACTAA
Organism: Tineola bisselliella; assembly: GCA_028551675.1. Classification (NCBI taxonomy): domain Eukaryota; kingdom Metazoa; phylum Arthropoda; class Insecta; order Lepidoptera; family Tineidae; genus Tineola; species Tineola bisselliella. Next base: position 61,591 of record JAPWLS010002180.1, on the reverse strand, counting down.
AGCTTAAATTTAAATCGCCTAATACGACTATAAATGACACTATTTATATCTTATTTCTTGGCTCTTCTACTCGTTGAGAATCTCCAGCTATTACACCAATTAAGAACTACACCGTGCAGCGCAATGACTTTGATAGATGTGAACTGCGCGTGCACCGATCTGTGACGACCACGTCTCCTATAACAACTTAGCACAATAATTAATTGTTGAAACACTTTATTCAATTGTTATTATTCATGTCACTAAATAGTGCGCTTTCTAATTATAAACATTATAATTTTTTTATGTTTTAATAATTGTCAAATCGTTTAAGTATTTTATTTTGAATTAATTCAGTTATTTAATTGTAACATAAGAAAATTCTTCTATGTATATTTATAAAGACATTTTGAAATTGAGGCGTGTTTATTAATACCATAATGTTCGGCTAATTTATCTGCCAAAATGAATAATTGCCTACCAGCGTGTTGGCAAAGAACACCTACGAGTAGGAAGTAACACGTGGTAAAGTTGAATTTTGTATCAAATGAATTATTAGATATGGAGCAACGAAGCTTGCGGCTTTGCAGAATGCTTCTCACGTCTACTTTGCAACCTAAACACAATCCTGGGTTATTCTTATGTATATGTATACAATGTTAATTTAAACATCATCCTTTACTGTATTTGATTCATCGATTTTCTTATAATAAAGTATGAAACTCCATGAACTAAACAAAGCAAAAGGACGCCCATCACCGTCATTTACCTCTTTTATCAGCACTAATTGCAGCAGTCTTGTTCTTTGCGAGTATTTTCCGATAAACAAAGATTGCTCTATTTGTTGGGGAAAGAAGGGTGTGTTGGGACGCGGAGGGGGTTAAGCACAACTTAGATAAAGGGAGGGTAGATCGCCAATAACTCGGTCCATTGTTTGTTGGCGGCCGACTTAATAAGTTCACCAAATTTATTATGATTTGTGGTCTCCGCCGTCGTTCTATTATAAGAATTTTAGACGCATCATAATATTTCCTAGTAATTTATGTATAGTAAAATAATATTTTATATTCACATTCTTCTTACCAAAATATATTTCCCTTTTAAAACGAAATTTATGTTGATTGCAGATATAAAGAATTTTAGTTTATGTTTTTATACTTAAAACCTGGCTCATTAGACAAAACCGTAAGAGAAGTTGGAACTCGGAAAACAAACGTTTTAAACATTACAATTTAATAAAACAAAATCCGAGCGTTTTGTTTCTACGAGCAGCTAGGGTTGCTTATGCTATAAAGCTATTATTGAATTTAAATAAAAAAAAAGTATATAATATTGATTCTATCGTTAATAAACAAAGTATTATTAACCTTTTTTCTATTGCTACCAATCAAGGTGGTAATCTGCGGTTACGTAGTATGTAATAAAGAAAAGGTTCTAAAAAACAGGCCTATTTGATTTTGACTTTAAATATAGGAAAATTTTATTTAAAATCTTTATATCTACATTAAAAGCTTTAGCAATCGTGGTCGCTATACGAATAAAAAACATAAAAACGGACGGCACCATAAAAAATCACTAAAAACTTGTACAATGTATTTATCTTTACTGATTTCACTATTTAATATAATTTAGAAGGAATAAAGTCGGTAGTAGTCATTTAATTACAAGTATTGCATTGCAAAGGCTAACCACGTATATGGATCTAATTTATATCAAATTACATTACTATTCTGCATAGACGGCAACTGTGTTAGTTAGCTCTATGAATATTATGTAATAGAATCATATTATTATTTTAATGAATGTAATTAGTTATTGTGTTAGTTAGTCTATTAAGTTACATCTACAAACTACAATTGTAAATCTTAATTCACAATTCCTTTTATTAATTTATTATATTATTTAAATTCCTATAGTAAACCAGTGCTTATACTAGGGCACCTAGCTACTGAGATTTTTGTGAGTCAAGTTTAACATCAAGAGATCCCATAAAGACCCCATCTTATATAATTATAGTCTTATTCGTATTATATAAAATGGTATTGTTCAAAGTAGGTATATGTTACAGTAGTCCGTGAGCGTAGACCACTGCTACCGCAAGGAAATCTTTGCATGCAATAGTTAGCTCCGCTTACTGGCTTAGTGGCGGGAAATATGTATCTTGTTATACGAGCAGAAAGAAGAGAGAAAGAAGAAGAAAAAGAGAAGAAAGAAATTTTAATAAACTTTATTTTTATGTTAATAACTCGAACCACATCTACTTAATTTTTCCCAACTTTTTCTTAATATTGACGACCTTTGTGGTGCAAGTATGGGGTTCGATTCCCGATTATGAGAAATATTTAACTCCTTAACCTGGTACCCATGTAAGTGTTTATTTATTTACATAAAAACAAGATAAAAATACGTAAATGTGTTAAGTCTATTTATTAATAAATTAATTGAAGATTACTGTTCATTGTTGTAATAAAAGTGAGGTAAATTAAAAACTATTTGCTTCTCACGTTACATAAAATTACCCGTCCAAAGCTTTTTAAGTAAGTTTTACTTCCACGTTCACTAATAAAAATATATTACTTTTACAAGAAAAAGGTGTAAAAACTGCAATTACTTCTTCTTCGCTTAAATTCTTCACTAAAGTATGCAATTTTGTTTAGAAAAAACATTTTTTTACCTAAATATATTCAGCATTTAAACAGTTATTAAATATAGAAGATATTAAACACTATATAATTATGCTTACGATACGGTATTACATTTTGTGTATGCAATTGATTCATTTCATCCAAATTCTTTTAAATAATTTAAATTTATGCGGCTTACTTGTTTATTTTAATTATTTAACACCATCGTAGTCGACAGGACATCACTATGAATTCTTTTATTATTACGAATTCTTTTAAGATGTTTGCCCCATCTGGTTTTCGCTAATTAAAGTCAAGTAAGTCCATCGCTTTGGCAACCATTTACTTTGACGTGACTTCTTTAGTATAGGTATTTGTAAATACGAAACCCATTTATTTCTATTTTCTACAATATGACTTCTTTAAAGGACTTTTCGCAGCTTACTATCGAGCTTATATATTTTTTTGTGTCTAACCTTAAAACGATTCGCATATAATCCCGGCACTGGAAAGGTTATCTATATTTACTGTTTGCAAATTCCCGTTTCGTCTGTTCATATATATATAATGCAAATCCTCACTTTACAGATATTTCCCATTAACTAGAGTCACTAAAATACTAGTTTCTATTTTAATTAAACTAAAATCACAGTTTGAAAGTGTTAGGCGAAATTTAGTTTGCATTTCAGTTAAGTTCAGGTAATTTAGTAGATATGTTGTCAGTGAGGACTAGAGTTATCGTTAGTTGCGACATCACCCATTAGACACGTCTTTCGAAAACATCTACTGACACTCTAATAAATCTTTCCTAATTATGAATTAAGAATTTAAAGGGTTGTCACATTATTTTTTAAAGTAGTCCCGAACTTAAATTAACTTAACATGATGCTACTAAGTGGTCCTTGAGTGGAAGCAAATGTTACGCTGCGATCACAAAAACATTAACAGTTTACAAACAAACTTATAATTTATTAGTTATTATTTTTTATAAATATTAGAATTACTGATTTATATTGAGAATATATTTTAAGTGCAACTATTCAATAATAATTCTTGTAAAAGTGAACCTAAAATTACTGAAAGTTTAGACAAAACATATAATAAGCGTTCAGTATAGATACTTGAGACTATGATAGTTCTATTGTTTGAGACTGGTTCTATAATATACTAATATCAAGATATAGTAACTACATCAAAAATTAGTTAAATTTACAACCCTATAAACTTGGTAAACATGCACAATATTGCAAAATGCACGATGACCTATTTATTAAAATATTTATGCTAAAAGTGTAATGAAAATAATTTAGAAAATCTACAAACGTTGTGAATTCGTCACTATCATATATGATCTAGATTCTTCAAGGTGACTATTTTGCTTATGAAATTGTTAATACTATATTTCAAATTAATTTAGGCATGCCACTGGCCGTGGCGTAAGTAATTAAAACAAATATTTTAATCAACCAATCAAAATCAAAGATACAATATAAATAAATCTTATACCTGTTTGCAATTACCGTACCCGTCTCTAAAGCAATAAAGATAATTAGATTGTTAATACAAAGAAGTGATTTTAACCAACTGAATAGAATGCACCATCAATGTTTGTCAACTTCACTTCACTTGGCTCTCATCTTAAGCGTGCATATAAATGATTAATTAGCGCATATTAATAATTACTTAAATTTATCAACATATTTATTTTCAATAAAGAAATATCATTCCTATCTTTCGGATACGGCGGTGTGTGTGTATTGAAGTTGTTTTCCTGAACAGTCAACATCGCGTCGGGGCAACGAGCGCAATTTCCCGCGTTCCGTGCCGTGAGCGTCGTACAAAAATTGCTTTTCTGAACGTGAAAATATAGAGAGAAGAAAAAAGGCTCGCGCCATGCAAATTTTTGTAAAGTCATTCGAAGGCGTACGTTTGTATTTCTGAGTACGGGCAAGTCGAACGATTGTCGTCGTCGGTGGGGAATTCTTTTATTTTCTTAGAGGGATATTGCGCGTCGGCTGCAGACGTGTCGCTTGGGCGGCGTACGAGCAGCCGAGTCGTGGAATAAGCGTTGTTTACTGGGGACTGAGCCGATAGCAAAGTAATAGTCCGCGTAAAGAAATGCACTACATGTCACCCCATTCCAAACTCCAATATTAAACGACTTGTGTATGCTGATGTGCTTGCAGAGAAGTCGACAGAAAGAATTTCCGCCGGGGTTCATAAATTGCTTCTATTGAATTATATAAGACATAGAATAGATTTATAAAATATCTTTAACTGCGAATATGTTACTAATAAGATTGTGTGGTTCCTCGAAGTTGCTTCAGTGATATACAGGCAATCTAAATTCGAGGTCAAGGCCGTAACTCGCAAATACAAATAAAAGAGATTCTGCTTGAAGAGATTGCCTGATTCTTATCATATTTTATTGGTCTCGCTAACAAACAGGGGTATTGTCATAGTAACAGTGCTACAAGCGCTGACGTACATACCTAACCCACTTACTTATTGGATCAAAATAACTATCTAACCTTTTTCATGTATGTGCAGGTATTTTTTTCTTACCTAAAAATCTTATATCGTATTTTTATTAAGATACGCTTTTATTTGTGAGAATACGAATATTTATTTGCTTTTCTTCTATATACTTTTTCTACATATTTAAATATTATTTTATATCGGTAACATTAAACAGTTACTCTCAGCAAGGCATTGAACCTTTTTAGCTTTTAATATTTGTTTCCTTTCTTTGTAGGTTACCGCCTTCCAGCCAAGAGATAATTTGCGAAAAGGTACGTAAGCATCTATTTGTATTCACGAGCTTAAAAGCCTCGCTAGAGGTAGTGGGGAACAATGGCGCAGTAACAACACGTAGGTGCCGATGTGCCTGCAATTACAACATTTTCGATTCCCTGCCTGAGATAACTATTTTCCTAACGGTTACTGGCGACGTTGCTGCGCTGGGTAGTTCCCTCACCGACAAATAAAACTCAAGCACCATTCCCCACTGATATTTCATTAGAAAATCATGTGATCATGTCCGGATCGATTACGTTTGTTACTAAAATTAAAATATTATGAAAACATTTTTTAAATATTCGTAAATGTGATGAAATAACAGCAGCTGGCAACAGTTTATCAATATTCAGTGTGCGTCAAATGCCAGCTCCCATTAAATTAAGAAACATACAAAGAAATCTTATCAATATCTGACAACCAATTATTTAAAGTTTCATATTAACCATATCACCAAGGCGAGACTGTGGAGTGACTGAAAATATAATTAATTACTATTATTTAAAATTGTACTCGAAATTTTTGTAATATCCAGCTATAGGTAATTTATTCATGAAAGTAAATATGTCTTTTTGCATGTAAATTCACTGTTTCTATAGGTATTTATTAAATAATATTTTTACTTCAATGTAAAAAGATTGCTATTCAAATGTTAGCTGAAGTCATCTTAACTTTATGATTCTCATCGACTTCACTTGGTCTTTCTATTTTGTTCTAGAATAGCCTTAATAACATGCCACAACTCATTCTGATTTATATGGTCTCGTTATAATTGTGCGCTTCGCTGGCGCGCTACGATTGCCCGCAGTTGCAATTTTCATGCACCCAATTCGCCTTAAGAATGGATTTATTCTTTCTGGCAATTTAGTAACTCGTAGGATTATTTTACGGCATACTTGATTAACGACTCTTGAAGATCTTAATGTCTCTACAGAGCACTATATTGTTGGAATTCAGCCCGTATCTCACAGTACTAGTGCCCGAAGAGAAACTGCTTCTTTCGCAAGTAAATTCATTCTTTTTAAATACGAAAGTCTATTTTCACACAATAAATATAGTGACTAATGATGTAATAAGTGAAATGGGTCTTTTCCAGATTAATATCGGCGCGGGTAGATTTAACTTTTTGTTTACAAACGCTCGGAATCGGTGCGAAGGACGTCTTAAAATACTTCACTGTATTTAATGTAGAATGATTCAGAATGTATTATGTAAACTACGCTAATAAAATATATGTTGAATTTCTTAACCGAACTAATTTCATTGTTTATTTAATTAAATGCTCAACGCATGTGAACGATGTGTTATTATTTCTGATTTTATATAAATATTTCTATACTTGACTCATTGCGTTATTCTTCGTTGTTCTTATTAGATATTTTCATTTACTTTTAGATAGATATTAAAAGTACAATAAATGTCCAGATAAACGTATTATTGCCTCAAAAGCAGAACATAAAGCGAAATTTATTAAACTTCAGTAATGGAGTACATTTCGTTTTCAACTTGGCGCAATAAAAGCGAAAAACTTTCGGTTTAACGCATCACGTCGCCGCTCCTCCCCCAAGAAATTACGAGCTTTACGACAATACAATCAATCGTCAACTTTTATTTGAGTTATCAGAGAAAATAAAAAACAAGCAAACAAGTGACGCGACTCTGATTCTTTGGATCCCCGCAAAGTTTCAAGGTGAGTCGTCGACCGTCTCCCTAATAGAGAAGAAAAATACGTTAATGTGCCCTCAGATCCCGAAGACAAATAAACCGAGGCGGACACGAGCGAAATAAAAGCAGGGAGGCCCTGAGATAAATAACAATGATCTTGTGAAACGAGACGGTAGGGCGTATCCAGGGCGGCGGATGTCACGCTAGTTTGCACCGTCAGAGTTTTTTCTTATTAGACATGGGATCAGAGAAGGCATTACATGTAATTGGGCTATAATGCGTCTATTCTCTTCGTCAACTGTATTCCGACGACTATTTTGTTAAATTTTTGTACACCCAATAATTTTATAAAAACTTTAATTTTGTCAAGAAATGCTTATGTAAAGTTTGTTACGTTAAACTTCTGTATATTTCCTTCTTTGTTCTGATAGGACTAGATATATTTATATGCATAACTCAACATATATGGAAGCTATTAATTGTATCATAATTAAAATTATTAATAATTACATTAAATTATAAAGAAAACCATTAGATTTGCTTATAACTGTACAATTTCACCGTCAGGCGGAATGCTCGAGTTGAACATAAATGGTTTTTCCGAGCGATAAATGTAAAATAGGGTTACGAACGTTGAATTTTATTCAGCGGCTAAAAGTATTTTTATCGAATTTCTTGAAAACAGTCCTTTATTTTTATCTATGTTATTTTGTATAAAAACATAAGATTATAAGTTTTTTTAGGTTTACCGTCTTACATAAAAAACTACTAAAGAATTAGAGACACGTCTGCCGCCAAACTTCCAACGATCCATCCATCCAATCAATCTTTCATAAATAAAAAGCCGTCAACAGTAACTCCCTACTTTTGATAACTTACAAAAAATGACAACTGTGTCAAGCACTTCAGTCTCGCTGCTAACACAATAGCTGGAATTCTTCCGAAACAATATTAATAAAATAAACACAATACATACACTAAATAAAATAATAAAAATGTATATTCTTAAATAGACACAAAATTATGATGAAAAGGTATATGAAGTAAATAAAGAATAAAATTATAAATAGAGACAAAATATATATCAGGATACTAAAAGTACGATTTAATTATTTATAAGAAACAACCCTAAGTTAGTTATTGTCTACGGTAGAATCCGGAAAATGTTTCCATCTATGTCTAGCTGTCATAATACTTTCACAAAACAATGTCGAGTGTAATTAAATTGTAATAACAGTAACACTAAAAGAAATATGATCAAAACCCATTTTGTATTCGCACATTAAATTATTACGACCTCAAATGACAAATAAAACATAAGTTTACATCTACGCCAACAATTGTTACAATGGGTGTGATGTCTAAGGTTATTCTCGAACATGATATAAATAATTTAAAAGCATTTGTGCGGCTTATTATTGTGTTATTTAGCTCTTTTTTAAATTCTATTCGAATTGTACGAGTCTAAATCAGTAAGAATTCATATTAAGAATATCCAAATAAACACGATATTTTATCTTGATTAAAACGCCTTTCTTTTGAATATTTTAACGCAGATTTTTTTCAATTTAATTATTATCTTAGCCTGAAAAATGAGAGAGATTATACATGTCAAAAAGACATTACACACAATGCATTTTGTATTCCATTGACTGAATCGCAAATAGCATCTAATAAGACAAATTTTCATACATTGCGAAGGTTGTTTTTTTTGACATGAGGGTTTACGTGTGAATTAAAATTTTATAATTTCTTATTGGGTTGCTGCTCTAATACTCGACATCGGCAGAATTGTTTTTAATAGATATCTGAGGCCATTAATAAAAGAAGAAGAAGACAATTTTTAATATAAAAATCACATATTTATAAAATTCTTAAATGTGTATTGAATAGTTTACAGAGAATATTGTACTTCATTCAGGGAATAGTTTAAATCGGATCGCAGCTAACGAGACAACAAAGTAAGTTGTAATTAAAATAGTGGCTCTCTGACTTCGTCGGAACTCGTCGTCAGTTCATTTAACTATACCATATAGAAGAATAAACCCAAAAAAACATGTGTTGATATTATCAACTAACTTTTCTATGTTGTAGTTATTTACTTCTTTAAAAAATAACCCTGAAGTAACATTGAGTTAAATATAATAAAGATGATATGTTAAACGTAATCTGTGCGAAAGCCAATTAATATACTACGAGCGTTGCATAAGCCATCATAAAAGAAATCAAATAACATCATTATCATTTATTTGCAATATAGCATATTTAACTCTAGATATAATAATTATATGAGCCTTAAACTATACATATTTTTTTAATATACTAAAATTTTATTAATATCCGGTAGATGGCGCTAATTATAACCGTATTTTATGACTCATGGAATATCTTTCGTTTTTATGTTGTCAATATTTTTGATTAAAAAGCTTGTTAACTTATAGCATATAGGTACTATCACATTTACTTTTTTAATCCGTTTTACGGCCATTGTAATCGCGATAAGACCGCAAATTAAAATAATCGATATAAACGCTGTAATCAGCCGCGCAGACTTTTGTGATAATTAAAACATGTTCGTCTTCTTCAAACAAATAACTTACATATTAAAATGTAGGTAAGTGCCTTATACAATATCATTATATGATATTTTCAGTTCTATTGTTGACAAATAGTGTTAGAAACCGCAATATCACTTCTCCACCGATATTACATTCCCGCGGCTACCCCTTCACCCTTCAAGTCGTTGAAATGACCCACTCTCTGTGGGCGCAATACTCATTTATTTTTATACGTGGTTCATGTATTGTTATTTTATACATATATCTAAGTACAATAGATATATGCATTCAAAACTTGTATATGCCGATTTCATTTTGTAAAAAATGAAATTAAAAATGGCGATTACCCTTTGTTACGTTTTGCGTTTATTTATTACTTGCCTTACCTTTTAAAAATATTAGTCCAAAGTGAAATATATTTTATTAATGTATGTAATAAGAGTATATTGTTATTACAGAAACACATACAATATGACTTAGACGCCCCTAGCCTAAGAATACGACAGTAATAGCGAAAGCGTGTCCCATAAAGAACATTCCATGTTTTGTACATCTGGCTTGTTTCATTACACGAACGCAACGCAAGACAATATTTCCATAACAATATTTATATACCAGTATTATTATTTTATTATTGTATTTTAGTATTATCCTAAAGTAATTGCTTTATCAAAGAAATAGTCAACGTAGTCCAAAATGAAATTTCCATTTAATCAGTATTGTAACGAGAAAATTTTTCAATTTGAAAAGGTCAAAAATTACCCTTTCGTCGATATTACTTTACTAGTTCCCTACAAGTGAGATATAAATATTTCGGTGTTCAGGTCGGCTAGAACATCGTAAATCTCCCATTTCGCTCTCTCATCTTAGAAGTTATTTGTCAGAATACAAACAAGTTGTCAAATGGAAACAATACTAAGACCTTTGCCGACGCGGCCCCGGGGTCCCAGGAGCGCAGTCCTGTCTTGCCACCGCTACGCAAATGCTACGAAATGCCGCGAGATATAGCCCGGTTGCTGCTTAAACGTTCAATTATACCGATTCACTGTATTTTCAAAAGATATTCAACTTTTTTATTACAATGTGTCATTTTCTCGAAAATAATAGTTCAGCTTCCATTTTTAATTTTTACAAGATCATTCTTCTCTACTACTAGATATTTACAAGAAAAACCAATATTTATGTTAAAATGCTTTAACATCGAAAGTGCAGCGAGCGACTAATCTTTTAGCGCGTCGCAGAGCGCGGACGCACCACATAAATCTACGTTGAGTTACTGCGAGCTCGATTCCAGCAGATACTCACCTACGTGCGTCTTGGATACGTTGTAAATTTTAACTTCTCATTCATACATTGTGAACCGGAGGACATATCTGACGGTTATACAGCTTCCTACGGAATATTATTTTTAAAAGAGCTTTTTCAAACAAATATCACAATATATTATGCAGTGGCATTTATCGGGAAAATTTGTTAGACAGCGGTAGTTTTATTTAATGGCATTTGGGAATTAAATAATCGAGGCAATGTGTCGTCATTTAAATGTGTATGGGCGTAAAATCCCCAAGCGTAGCTAATACTACGTAAAAAAAGCGCCAATTCATTTTAAAGTAGACAATCCATTCTACCGTCGCTCGTTAACGAATGCGCGTTTTTGTTATTTTTAGTAATTTAACAAAATCCAAAAGCACGATTTAATCTGTAGCAACAGTTCCGTCTGTAATTCGAGTTGCTTCTTCATTATTACATTTCTCTTCTTCCGGTCGTCGGATTTTGATTTATGGCTTTAATTTGGCGAGGTTGGCGGCGACAGGCCGAGACATGTCGGAGTGGTTTTGAAGGAGCCATCGTGCAATTGTTTAATTAATCTTCAGCTACAGAATAAACGGCGAGACGCGGCTGCACTCCACTTGGCCAAACTTTAAACTCGTTAAAAGTTTCCTTGTAACATTTGGCGCAAGATAAGCCACAGTTCGAAATCTCATATTTGAAGTTGTTAAGCTTTTTATTATTTTGTGTGGTGTAGTTATGCCAATAATAAAAGTTTCATGAAATAATAATTGTTAATGGTGGTGCAATAAGATGCTTTAACACCTATTGAAGGGTCTCGAGGGTACTGTCCAAGTGTCCGATGTGATCACCAAAGCACGTACACAACAGGCGACTATTCACCGAACAAGGCTCATTCCACACGCACAAGATGGCAGACAATGGCCCTTAGCGGATAATTACTCAAATAGATTGCCTATTCGGCCATTGTCTCTGTACTAGTTAGGTATAATGTGTTTGCACAACACATTCCAGGTTGCTGAATTGCTTTCTCCAAATGATAAGTGCATAGTGTGCAATTATAACCACATCAGATAATTAAATAATGCCAGACAATAAATACGTTAAATATTGTTTTATAAAATATATTTTATATAAGTATTAGAAAAAAGTTATCAATAACAGTGTGTTTAGAGTCTGCAAACGTTTATTATTATATAAATGCAATTCACTACAAGAACAGAAATGTAAGAACCTATAAAAGTAGAAATCGAAAAAGTCATCTACCCTTCATGAACGTTTAATCAGACATTTTGATCAACACGTCCTCGCTTGGCAATATAATTACGGTTAACAGCAGCAGAGCGACGTTATCGCGCGTATAAATTAGAGCGATTTACATTTACCACTGAGACATAGAGCTCGGCCATTATCGTGAATGATGCGGGGAATAGGTGAGCTGGAGACAGGGGTCTAGCTTCCTGGTCTGCATTTATATTGACTTCTTAACGAACTTAACACTTCATACAAATGAAATCAAATAAAAATCACACACTCGGTAGAAAAGAACAAAAAAAAACAAAGTAAATTTATAGACGTTATATTTTATACTCACGAAGAATTTTCGATTCTCATAACGACCTCTTCTACATCATTCATGATGTTAAAGAAGGAATTCGCATTTTTTGGGACGACACATCAACGTTTACTATTAGGTTCATTACTAGAAGCTATCGATGAAAATCTCGAGCATCCAATCTCGCGGGGATCGTCGGTTAGGGGAGTATTCTTGTAATTTCTAAGGCATAATTTTATTTATTAGAGTATACTCTCGTCTGCACGGCGAGAACACCCCATTTGCCGCTTCATTGACTTACAACGGCACTCCATAACACTTCGCACATATTTCTGTTGCGGCACTCGATATTCGAGCCTCCCTCCCACCTCATTATACTGCGGATGACATTTAATAAAACATTATGCGTGTTTTCTCAACAAGAGTTTGTATTCAGAAGCATTACCGGGCTCCTAATAACTTTCTGTTATTCTTTCACATATGTACCTACTTACATACATTAAAAATAAATATCTGTAGGCATACCTATACATTATATAAATGCAAAATGAATAAATGATGATCATAACAAAAATTTTAGTTGTTCTCCTCTAACATTATTTTAAAAAGAGAGTATTTATTATCGTTAAAATTCCTGGCCTTGGAATACAATAAGCTGCAAATTAATATTGAACGAGGCAAGTAATAGGGACTATCATGTTACAATCTCACTTATGCCTGCAAGGAGGCCTATGATTGACATTTGAACGTTTAGGGACATATTAAATAATACTCATATTATGTAGATATTTTCGTTTGTGTTGTATTATTAGATGTTTTAATTTATAATTCGAAAATTACATGGACTGAGCAATAAATACAAATAGGTTTATCGAAAGTGATCGTATTAACTCTTAATGATATTGATCAAAACATAGGCATTTGCCGATTAACAGTTCAAATAGTATTTTAAATGTCGGATTGTTTTCGAAACCGCTCGTGTATCGGTTTTACCCCCGGGACAATCGACAAATTGCATCGAGAACCGATTTACCGCACAATTAGGTTTAGTGTGTTTACAATTAAAGTTTGTGTTAAACAAATATTTTGAGAAACAGTACCTACTATCATTGTTATCAATTCATTGCAGTTTGTTATAAAACATAATTCATAATAATCAAAAATGGAAACCATTGTTTGCGTTAATAATCAAAATATAAGCTACAAACCAACCCAAAGAAAATATTCTTATAATTTCCTTTTTTCGTTTTTCCTCCCTCAGGAGTTTAATTTAAGGCGAGAAATCGCGCCGCGCTGCTTAGTTCAAATGAGATATTCATTTTTATCTTTTACAATTTGTAAGAAATAATTTCATATTATCTTTCCCCGCAGACTGGCGTGTTAAATTATTAAATCTGAGTACTTATCCATTCTTTCCTCCATCCACTTACTTATACACAAACTTTATCATTAAATGGACATTACTTTATTATTTTATAATTGAAATATTATTGGTTAAACAACCCTTTTACAAATCCAAAGTTATATGTGTATTTTGCATTGAAATGTGAGTTTATTTTTAAGATAAAGTGTGCCACATATGAGACAATTTAAACCGGAATGAGAATGGGTTTTGATTTATCATTTAATTTAGAATCCTCAAGACGACAGCTCGAGGACATTTAAGGGATTTCATTAGATCATGATAGTTATCTTAAACTTCGTATAAATTTCACTAATAGTGTTACAAGGAGGCATTATTGCTTAAACATATTATTCTTCCTTGCTACGACAGTAACTAAGCAGTCTAAGACACACCTACTAAGAAATATGATCTGCTAAAATATGTACTATGATCCTGTTTCATCCTTCCAATGTCATCATCAGATTCTCATTCAAACAGTTTCGTTCCGCTCGCCTACTTTGCCACATTCATTTGTTTTCTGGTGTCACTTCTTATCTTGTCTCACAATTATTACAATTTGTCCGCTCCTCCCCTTATCTCTGGAGTTATACCAGGCCAACATAAAGGAAGTTGCTTTCAACAGATTTGAGGGATCATATTGAAGACTTTTTGTTACACATTTTCCCCAGTTCAAATTAAAAAGCTTGAGTAATGACAATGCCGTAAATTAGCGAAGTGGCCTTACTATGATGTAAGAATTGTTTGTTCCGCAAAATTAGCAGACGGCTTATTTGTTGTTTTTATTGCAGCACATTCCTCATCATATTATTATTATCTTTCCTTTATCATCTTAGAATTAATAACTATATTGTTATTTGTGTCCTATTACTTGAAGCCTTGATCTTAAAATATTTTATTACAAATTGTAGAAATCGTTATATTTCAAATGACACTCAGGTGTGTACTGTCCCTTGAATTAGCAGAGTTCTTCCATGCCACACGTTATATTGGTCCGATTGTCACAGTAACGTGTCTTCTATCGTATTTTTATCGTTACTTGCACTATAGGGAACGCTACTCGAGCTCGTCGTCGCGACAAAATGTTCAATTTTAGATACAAATAAAAAAGGTTGGACGCGTCGCACGGAATATTAACGGCTTACAATATGAACGCTGGCACCCGGAATCCGCGTCAAAAGTGCCAAAACGATGTTATTCTTTTCCGCACGGAGGTAATAAGCGAATCGGCGAGGCGCCCTCGTGCCGCGGATATGAAATCCAGGAATGTTTATGGCGCGTGATAATGGGTCGACGGTGTATCCGATCGGGGCTCACGGATGAAAGGATTCGCTCGTAATTAGAATCCTTAAGACCCTCTGTAATATCGTAATTGTTTCCCGTTGTCGCCTCGCAACACGCCGTTATCTCTATGAATGGGTCGACACAAATACAAAGAGACGAGCAAGCAACGCCTGTCGTTCTACTTTGTTTGGTGACTTCTCGCCTCGCCTCTGGTAATAGGAGTTATAAGTGCCTTGTTAGAATTAGTCACATTCACGACGTCGCTCACAGTGATTGAGCGCAGTCAGTTGCAACGTTACACATCGCATACCGCAGCTGACCCGTGCTCTGATTCCTTTGCCAAATACTACGCGCAGCAATTACATTAGATACATTTTACTGCATCAAAACTAAAAGACGGTCTCTATTCAAAATGTATTTTAGACATAGGTAATGTAAGATATTCTAATAAGCTAAATGAATACAACATGTTTCACTAATATTCATAATGGGAACTGTTAGTTACGTTGTCCAAGTTGTGTGCAAGTTCTCGTGTTGCATTTAGACTAAATTTGCCTATGAATTGTTACTCGATGTTACTCATTCCGGCATATTAGGCACAGTTAGTGTTTGAAACTGTTTATTAGGAACGTATCTGTGGACAAACTCCACAACAATGGTAACAAATTCAATTGCCACATTTTGCTAGATATCTACATGAAATTTCATCTAATGGAACTGTTTGAAAGGAAAGTTTGATTAAATTTAATAAATACTATATAATTTAATACACTTAATTGATATTTGTTACCCTAAGGTTTCTAATCATACGCCACAGTGTCAGTATGATATTTTAAAATATATTTACACACAACCGGTTATATGGAAAATACTTGAATTCGAATTATTATTTTATACTTAATTGATTAACAGTCTCCTTTAAAATACTATGGTAGTTTTATGTAATTATTGCTTACTTCAAAATGGTTCTTTATGCCGTAATAGTTTTATATCTTTTAATGGTTCGATATTTTGCAATATCATTAAGACAGCAAATTCGTTAATAAACTGAAATTTTTCATTATTTTAGTTTCGTATAAAATATTATTTAAGGATATTTTAGTTGCAAACAAATAAATTAACAAACTAATGTATTTACCCTTTAGATAGAACTTCACAATATGGTAATAGGGTTTCGTTTCTTCTCCAGGGAGTTTCCCGCCACAGTTCCACAAAAACATTTAATTTAGTAGTTATAGCAAGGGTTTCATAGGATTACATAGGTTACTATTTCTTATTAGGGTTCCAGTTCTAAGAGGCACTTCTACCGGTTATGTAAAAATCGAAGGGGTATTTCTATACTCTTTCGAAATAATATTTGCATATAAAGACGATACCACAAGTTCGTTGCGCTTTCCAACAGAAAATGTGTGTAGTATTTTCCGTTGAGTTCATTCAATATCTTTAAAAGCCTACAATAGGAGAATAAAAACACATTGTAATTCATGTGCATATTATTATGATTCTTTGTTGAAGGATGTCTATAATACCTATTTGTTTTTTTATCAATCTCTGCATTAAATGAAAAAAAAAACACATTTATTTACACTATGTTTACATTTACTTCTAGTTAGCGACTCACGGTTAGCACCTCAATTAATAATCGAGGTGCGTAATCAAGTAACTACACCCATCTAAATAAGTTGTCATGTGTCGAATAAGATTCGCTGCAATTCAGCCGCTAACTGCTGGTTAGGATAGTGTGCTATTGGCCTCAACAAAACGCTATTCAAGATAGTGATGTACGCTTACTGATGTAACACATGTGGCTTTATATGTAATTCAAAATTATAATTTATAATACAAAAATTCAACCAACAAATAGAATAAAAACAGCGGAGAATAGATAAACTGTGTTAATACTCGCCATTTATAACGACTTTGATTGCCGTAAACATTACAATGGGAGATTAATTAAAACAACTTTCTCTGTTCCAAAATGCTCACGACGGAAGTGAGACGAGTACGGAACGAGAGCGGAACAGGGGGATTAAATTGCAAGTGCGCTGATGTATTTATGGCTGGCCCCGAGACAAACGAGCGGGCATGTGATGGACTTACCTCGTTATGGGAATTAATCGAAGTTGCAGCGGATAGCGCACTTGCAGCCACTATATCTGCTGCAGAACACCTGCACTGTACTGAAATGTGCTTTTAACTGCAATGTTCAATCCCCGAATCTTATTGGAGATCACCCGGCTGCTAAGTGACTTTTGGTTTTACTATTTTATATCAAAATAATTATAAAGCTATCTATTTTTATATTAATCTACTGAGACTAGATATTTATGCTTAAATACGTATTTTTTCGAGTTTGTGAAGTAATTGTATTCTGTTAATTGATTTATTTCACTCAAGTTCGACTTTACTTTTAAAACGGAATTATTTCTAACGCTTCTTTCACGAAATTAAATAATCGCTTTCCATTCATCTTAACAACGCTTTTTTTGTCTTTACTTAAAAGTAAGACATTAATTTCCATTTCTAACAAAAGTAAAACGAATTTGAAAAGCTGAATACACAAACAGGCATTTGCATTACAATTTTGGCTTCTTTTAAAGTTTTTATTGTATTTAAATTGATTACTGTAAAGTACTTCCGATGTACTTCAATACTAAAGTTTTATTATACTGAGAGTCTATCAATTATTATAATTATTATACCACGGGAAGTGTAGTGTAAATAAAAACCAATAAAGTAATTTTCAATCAGAAATTAAATTTTGTCTCAGTAATATTTTAATTGAATATTCAACATTCAACTGAATATTAACAGTAACAACATTATTGGGTCACGGCGAGCGTGCGTTCCAGTCCGATTGATCGTATAGAGGAGCAGTTAGAGCACCTGTGACCGTTTCCATACCATGTACAACAGCTAGATGACCACTAAATCCAATTACACAGCACCCCGAGTTTATTCATGCCTATCCTTACTTTAAAAATTAAAATGCCTTTTATGCCATTACAAATTTAGTAACATTGGTTTTACTTATTACCAATTTCAATAGAAAAATCTTTAAAATCAATACATTCGTTTGTAAATTTTCAAGAACATACATTATTTACAAAACTGCTCAGTTACCGAGTGAAAATGACAAATCTGGTAGACGAAGTGGCGAGTAAACCGTTCACTTAGAACACAATGAGCGTATTGATCCGCACAATGCAAGCGAGAAGCGAAGAAGTAGTCGGCGGCGCGGCTCCGTATTGTGCTCCTTCGCTACATCGAATATTTATGGTGTCTGCAAACAAAACTTGAACAAGCTAAGTGGTCTAAGTTAGTGCTAATTCAAGAGTTCGGCTGCGATACGACCCCACTTCGACCTCTTTGTCACACTCTTATGTAAACTAAAAAGTCTAGGTACAAAAATACTTATAAGTTTTGCAATAAAATAAATCTGCATAATAAGTTGTTATGCAGCATCAGTTTACTTTTAAATCTTGCGCAATCGTCGCAAATAATAATAAAACTGTGAGCAAATTTATATGGATAAAATTATTGTTCCTATTATACATGCCTACAATATTAACAAAATAAATGTTACAAAAACAAATTGTAAAATATTTACCTAGTAAAAAAAACAACAAAGACTAGTGCTTCACAATAAATCTTTTATAATATGAGTCACGTTCCAACTTGACTCAGAAAAGAAAAATGCGCACAAAAATAATAAATTGCGGTTTAATGGGATCTTCATGCGAAAGATTAGCCAGGAAAGCCTTCTGGCTTAGCAGTATTTATAAGACATGAATCTCTGACCTCACTACAACGG
This sequence comes from Tineola bisselliella, assembly GCA_028551675.1. Taxonomy (NCBI): domain Eukaryota; kingdom Metazoa; phylum Arthropoda; class Insecta; order Lepidoptera; family Tineidae; genus Tineola; species Tineola bisselliella. The sequence continues at coordinate 42,624 of JAPWLS010002180.1, read as the reverse complement.
CTAACAAATTCGGTACCTATGTCTTTTCCATTTCATTGATTCACAAATAGGTGATTTTAGAATTGACACTTGTCTTATAAAAAATCTAATATTATTTTATGAATGCGAATGAAAGGAAAGCCGTTGCAAAGTATACAATGAGAATTCTTGAAAACAATAAAAACTCCGCACAATTCTATCGGGATCTATTTGTCATTCGAAAACGAGATCATTGTTACAAATAATCCTGATATCGAACTGATGGATCATCATATAAGCCATCACAGACCCTTTGTCAGATTTTATAAATGGATATCAATTTTTATACTTATACATTTCGCATATTTATAGGCGCGAATTTTATGTAATTGCACTATTTTTGTTGATACTGTATTAATTCTAATTTAACAAGAAGACTAATGATTCCATGGCTTTCCTAGTTGTGTTCTGGGATTAGCTTGAAGCAATCGGGTATAGTGAGAGTAGTCGATCTGGATGGTGCACAAGATGAGAAATCAAGGCGGCATAGTGGAAGTGACTTTTGTTCAATAGATAAAAAGTTATTGGAATTTCTATTTATGTAAGAACTTCCACTATATCACATACATATTTATATGCGGATTCTAATGGGAAGTCAATAATGGGAATAGCCTAATAATTAATTATCCCATTTTTGTTGTTTAATTGATGTTTTTATAGCATAAATTTATTACTAGGTAATTATTTCAAATTTATATTACAATTTTAAATATACTCCAATAATGAACGTAAACCATTTACGTTACTACTAAAGAACACAAATGAATTGAGTTTAAAATATTTTTGTATACAGATTACACATAAAAGCATTCGTTGGCATTTAATATGAAATGTAGATAATTAAATTACGCAAATGGACTGCAGTTTCATTTATGAGGTTTTCAATAAACTGGCCTGTTTGGATGATATTTTACAGTTAACAAATTAATATTTGAGAAACATATTAAGTATGAACCGTGATTGTATGAGGCTTTAAATCTTTGCCGCGCTGCGGTCGCCAGGTGGGTAATGAATACAAACTGCGAGGCCGCTCAGTAAGCACCACTGTAAATTACGAAACGCCTGCAACGTTGCGGACCGCGAGCTCCAAACCGCATCGCCACGAGACTACCAAGACTGAGGCTTCAACTCTTCCTCTCGCAAACAAAACGTAGGAACTCTCTAGGGGATAATTTTCGATAAACTATCGGTACCGAGCTTTGTATTTTCAAACTTGTTGCTGACTTAAGTATAAGAAAAGCTATGTCGAAACTAAAAGTAGGTATAACAAAACTTATATAATTTCTTTTTCGAAGTTATTTCATAGCAATAACATTTATACGAGTATTTATCTAAACAAAGTTGGGTTATATATTTCAATTGACGAGTCGATTGAAACTTTAAACATGTTAATGCAGGGTTTCAAAGGAGAATCATTTCAAAAGATTTAATTTGGCATATTAAGGCAGTTACTATAAACGGGCACTAAGTATTGGCACTTCATTATGCATGTGCGAGACAACACATGCCTGCTATTAAACAACTATAATCAAGTATGCAATTTGCAAACACTTCATAGAAATGGACAATCGATAGAGGTCATCGGCACCATAGGCCTGATCTGAGCGGCAACCCTCGTGAAGGGCGTCCGCCACACATTATGAACCCCATCCTCTCCCCCTTCCAGACAGAGTTCCAGGAAAACAGCATAGGAGGGGGTATTCTTTATTTCACCTTCCCAGTAAATTTATAGCTTTTATTTGATTCGGTTTCTTAAAACGAGCTAACGTTAGAAGAATTTTACTGTTAATGGTTATAAATTTCTAACTAAAGCTATTTCCTAACACAGCAGCTATATCTTATTTTATGTTTACATTTCCGCTGTATATTCTTGTAAAAACATTTATTGCAATTTATAAATAAAACTAAATGGTATAAATCTTTTTTATAGATTTCTATATTTGAATTTAAAAAAAGAACAAATACTCGCATATTGTTGTGCACAAGCAGGTAGATTCTCCAAACTTTATCAGATAAAGTTTCCTAAAATGTTTCCAATGGAACGCCGATCCTGAACAAGGACAGCGAACACGAAACTTACTTTCCAATTTTCTCTCAATGGCCATATTAGGATGAGAAATGTAAAGTAGATTTCCAGACGAACTCAAGATATGCGTTCAAAAAGAATGAAATTTCAGACTAAACCTGCATAGCCATCAGGAAGCAAAATCTTACGCTACTGAAATTCAACTTCTAAGTGAAAAAGTATTGATTGATTTTGTATTAAATGTCCCAGAGTATTGTATTATGTTTCTAAAATATTAGATTAATTAATACAATAATAAAATTTTCTATGGCGTTTTATTTATTATGTAATACTTTCTATTTTATCGAGCGTATTCGATTTGCTAAAAGTTAACTGATATCTAGAGGAAAAAGATTGTTCTAACTTATTGCAATATTATTTTATAGCTTATACTCTGAATATATAAAATTGTTTTGTTTTTTATATTTATTCATTGAACAGTAACATAAGCTCATAAATATTAATATACAGCCAGAGAACGGATTTTGATAGACTTTTATAGTTTATGAATCTGTTATTATTTTGAATAAGTGAAGATAATAACAACCGCGACCAATATGACTGCAAATCTTTTGAAACGTTGAGTTAAAATAATAAAACAAACGCTTTTTAATAACTTCAGTTGTTTAAAATAATAAAGTTTGATATTAAATTATAAAGATTACCAGTTTCACCTTTCCCGTGACATTTTAACTAATTAATTTCACACATTTCATTATGATATAAGTTTGTATTAAATACATATTTTAAGTGCTTATAATTCAAGTGAAAATTGAACCTTGTGTCTTTTACAAGGCCTTAAGTGCTTGTTAGTACGAAACTCTTTACTAAGTTAATATATGTACTAATTAGATCAGAAGACAAAACATTCGATTGTAAATTATCCATTAATGTGTTTTTAATATGCATTTTAAATTGGTACTGAGAGCCTGCCAACCTGGATATGTACGCACATCAAAACAGCAAGCACAGTGGAGGCGGCCGGACTACTATAAAACAGTTTTTAAAAGTATAAATGCTATTCAAAAGTTAGTAAGTAATTTTATCAGATTATGTGAGATGAATATAATACATAAATACATCAGTAAAATAAAGTTTTTTGGTTTTTGGGAATAACATTATTTTAATGTGAGTAAGCTAATATTTTAACTGGACACTGGAGAAGTTTTCACATGACATAACAGTAAGCTAAGTAATTATTTTTTCCAAAGTGAACTAGATAACATAAACACGAATAACACAAATCAAAAAGTTAAGTCAGAAAAATGTGCCAGTGCAGGGATGCATTCGAAACTATGTATATTTGTTTTATATACAGAAAGTGCTTGGAAAATTCTATACTTTACTACTTAAGCAACCGACTAATGCAAATTAAATGGGCGATTTCTTTTGTAGTAAGCGATATTTTCATATTAAGAGGGCGGGCCCCTGCTGGCGAATACAATTTCTTTTCTTGGGAGCGGGAAGGGGGCTTTGTACTAAGATGCATTTTTGCCCCCCGCTGTTCTTCGGGGATCGTGCCCACACCGTCTGTGCAAGATGGTGCACAGTCTCAGACTCTGCTAATTAGCGGTTTAAGACTAACAAATCAAATCAATATAACTACAATAATAAAAGTCATCGATCTTTTGGTTTCGATATTTATATTTTAAAAAACAACGGTTTTTCATAAAGTTGGAGGACGTGTAAGTTTAAATAAATTAACATAAATATAACAAATAATGAAAATGTATATATTTCATTAAAATAAATATAGAAGTTTCTTAGACTTCTCGAGGTTATTATTATTCGTATGAATAACCACAGCGAGATAGTTATTTGAGTATCTCTTCAACTTCAAATAAGAGCTCTACTAAACAACAAAAGGTACAGACAGCGATTCAAATAAAAAGTACTGTAGGTATACATAAATATATACTACCTGCTTTGATATTGGGAAAGTTAGTTTTCAAACTAAAATATCATCAAAGTTTAAACTACAGATTGAGAGACGAGACAAACTTCAGCTCTAATCAAAACACTTTCTCATAACTTGTTGCATATAATATCACTGCTACACAACTAAATATATTCAATGCTGTACACATTCTAAATATACACTTTTATATTTTTAAAAGAAACTTGATGCCGTATTTCGTTTCATTCTCAAACATAAAACTATTTCTATAATACACACAATATTACTATACCTATAGTTGTATAATTGACAGGAATCCCCAAATTCCTACAGCTCTGGCAGGTACATTTCCGCGAATTCCTCTCTTGTGTAATACTAGGAAAAAGTTGGATAGTTCCGCCGGTCAACTTAATGATATCACTGCCATTTGCGGCCACGACCCGCCTCTGAATTGCACCAGGGCACGTTAATGGCTATGGCTACACCAGCTCTGAATATTTTAAAGGACATTCGGTGAAATTACTACAAAAATTATGCCACGTTTACTAGGACAGAATTAACTGAAAGCTGTTTTAAAGTTGAGTAATAAATACATGAAAGGTACGAAAATAATGTTCTTTGTTGCTATGGGAGATATTCTGATGATCTCCCAAATTATAAACATTTTTGTTTTCTTCTTTAACAATATCATTTTTGAACAAACTAAATTTAGTCTACGTTCAATAACCTCAGTACCTATTGATTTTATCATAGTCTAGAATTTTTTGGAAGCCAATTCACGTACTAGCGTAAGTACGTTTTAGTACTGTGGGCTTTTCAATAATAAATGATACTCAATGATAGCACAGAGCATGTGAGCGTCCACGACTCCTGCCTCCACCCGCACCCACGTGCAGACAGCGCTCTACGTGCACCGAATAATATCTTGTCTTGTGTAAAATTCACAACTACCGACCAACGAAATTTACTGATGCACATCTCATTTGTTCTTATTTGTTTCACTAAAAATTGCAAAAAGTTCAAATATCAAAATGTTATTTTTTTCAATTTAATGTTTCTATAATAAATATAAAAAAGAAAATATATACCTATAGTAAATGACATGTCTAAGTAGTACGAGAAAGTGAGAAATTCGAACGGATATCCTGAATTCAATATGAAATACAGTTCCATGAAAATCGGTTTGAACCCGGAGCTCGATGTTTCAAAGTTCTTATGCATTTTACAAAGTGCAAAAGTTCCGAGACGCGTGGTGTGTCGGGTACGCGGTGCATAATGCCATCGCTTCTCCTAACTTTTTCGCTTCAAAACTCTTCATTTAAATAATGCTCCTTCAAACAAGCGCGTACGCGTAATGTCATAGCTTACGGATATCTTCTTGGAAAACTTCTCCAAAATCTTTTGAAACTTTTGACACCACAGCAAGATTGCTTTTATAATATTAATAAAAAGGCAAACATAAACAAATGAATATAATCAAGTAATTTGTTACGTTGACATTTTTTCTTATTAGCAGGTAGGTTATTATCCTATATATATCCGAGACGAGTGTATCAATATGGACGCTGTAAATTCGTCTCCTCACACCGGCACAGCGGAGGCGTCTGTTACTTGCACATTGGACCGCATTCTAAAAATCTCATTGTAAAAAAGGACTAATACAAAAACATTAATATGTAGACAACAGACATAAAATTAATGTAGAGTCATAAGTATAGACTCTTAATGTTGAGGGTACACCTGCCCCGCCCGCTCTTTTTAGAATTTCCTCGGAAGATTTCTGAAACAAAGCGAGGTGTAATTTAGGTAAATTGGTAGGCTACGAGTCTCCCACAACACTATGTCTCTGTCTCACTCATTCACCCCTTTTAACTCCCACTTTGTAAACATTGTCCCGCTTATTAGATTTAAATAAAGTCAAGACCGTTCGCCTCGACGTAGCATCACAACAATAACCTGATGAATCAACTTGTTAATTACTTCTCAATAACGAAATTAATAGCATTTACCAATTTGTTATGGAATTTTGTTTATAAGCGCGGAGTTTTAACAAAACATGATGAATGTAAAATTATTTATAGTTACAAAATAATAATGTGTTAAACTGTTGACACTTCACTTGTGCTATCCTCCCAACTTTATGATCACGGATAAAGGGATAAATTTACATGCTTCGTGGCTTAAACTAGTCATAACTAAGGCTTTAACCAACATACATACTCCTGTATCGTGTCTCTTCGCGACCGTAATTGGACTTAACGAAAATTTAACCTAAATTCGTCGGTTATGGAATAAGTTCGCCAATTAAGTAGAACTCTGACTTGTGTGTGGAATTTAATTAAATTACAAAACGTATTGGCTTATCTATACATGTGTGAGTAAAATAATAAATGCTTAATATTTATTGTAAATAACGATTAAAATAAAACTGAACCACTAAATCTTTCTCTCTAATAAATTCCCAATAATAGGGTTGTTATCTCAATTAATTGTTTTGTTTTTGCTAGTAAGATAATTTAATCTAATTTACGGCATTTCTCTTATGATGCTATTAATCTTTTACATCGAATCACTATATTTTTATTAATAAAATAATAAATATATCTTTGACCTAGTTAAGAAATATTATTAAATTGTTTATCGACATTTTGAATCCACATCATTATTTTCTCTAAATGTTTATTTTTTGTAAGTAGGTAGTTTTTATGAAAACATTTAGTTAGGATTTGTACGCCTAGCGGGCTTGACGTTTACTTGTAAACTTGTTATTATTATTATCTATATTTTATATGTATAATGTGTTATTAATTGTTAGTTTAATATATTACTATTTTTGTGTGTGTTTGTGACGTTTTTTTAACAACTATTAAGCGGTTTTGTATTTAATGTAATAGTAATGTAAGTGTATTTTATTCTTTTGATATAAAAATTTCTTAAAACTTTCTTTTGGTTTTACGTTCTTTACATAGTTTAACACATACCTTTACATATAATTTATTATTAGGACTAAAATATTACATTAATATAAAAAATATATTTGTTTCCTTATTAATGGTTGTGAAACAAAAAACAAGACTTAAAATTCATTATCTTATTATAATTATTTATAGAATTAATTAAAAAGCATTAGTTCGTATCATTAACTAGCACAATCACGAAAAGACGCCCGTTATGTGCTCTACTTTATTGCCGGTAATAATATCAATCTACCAAATAAACAGAAAACAAATTTTAAATTACATATAAATTAATTAATTAGGTATAAATTACAATTAACAATTCAAAACAATATTTAATTACAAAACAGTTATTTTTAAACAACTTTCATTACCAATATTAGTAAGTCAACTGTTATAATATATTAAAATGTAATAAAATTCATATAGACATACAGAGCATAGTATAGCTTCGATATAGGTTGTTACAACGTCAGCTGACTTGTTATTAAACCTCATAAAATACGTGGCTCCCTCTTCTCCACAAAATCTTGTTCACAATTTATAGTAACTTTGCTACGAATTTTCAACGCAATTTCCCTAATTTGCTTATTTTGTAATTCAGTTAAATTCTTCAGAATTAATTTTGAGGTGTTTGTGTGATTCTATATTTATATTAATATGTACCTATTAACATTAAGAAATAGGTGCAGGCAACAATTATTAAAAAGATGAAAAATATATATTTTTATATATTTAATTGAATTGCTTTATAATAATAATTTTATAAAATAAATAACGATAATATACGACTTTTATGAAAACGCAATTTTTTCGAAACACCAACAAACTTCAATAATATTTTACTAGCTTTTATGATCAGAACAGGTAACAATCCTATACATTCAATTCAGGCAGGACTGGTAAACTTCGTGCCCCAGCGCGCGCTAAATTTGAATTCATGTAGCGAACACAGCACATAAAGCAATTAGAGTATTGAGCCAATAGCGGACAGCGACAGCGATTCGACTAAGAATCGATAATTCCGAATAAACCCGGTAGAGGGCGACTATATAGAGCAAGCCGCGCACTGCCTACATTCTGCGCGCCTACATTCACAACATTTAGTAAAACAAACGGTGTAGCCTTGTAATTACGTATCATCCAATAAATATAAAAATATATATATCTAATTGTTTAATACTTACTAAAATATGTAGTTTCTATAAACAATAAATATGTCTCTGTATAATTTGTAATTAAAAAGTATGAACAAACAATACTATTCCTTTCTTAAAAAATAAGAGTTTTGTAAGAAAATAGAAACGTTTTCGTTCCATTGTCAAGTGACACCAGGGATTTAGGCCTGTATTCGGAAATAACGCATGAGCATAGTTTGATTTGTGATCACCTAATCATTACTAAATATCCAGTTTAATCATTAATTTGCATTTTTTTTTATTTACATATAAATTAAATGACGAATTTGTAATGTGATTATTTCTTATAAATGTGTGTAACAGAATGTAATGACAGTTAGGTGACAGTAGACAGCTGCAATGAATTATTATTTATTATCATTACGGGCCTTAATGGTAATGCGACTGTTACGCAGTTACAAAGTCACGTAGGACTATACTCGCAGTCAGCTGCCGCTTAGCTTGCCGTTCCGTGTCGCGCTTCTTGTCCGCTTTCAATGTTTTCTGTTTAATTTTAGTTATTTATGTGATGCAAACCTATTTTGTAAATAACATTTGTAACATATGTTTTAAGTGATATTATCTGTGCAGTTTTAAAGTGATAACAACACCCTAATAGCCTCAGTCCTAAGGTAAACGCCTTTATTATTTGTTTGTCGTGAAACATAACCTCTAATGTCATGTATGATGCTCAATTTCAGTCATTTTGGTTTTTTATATTGTAAAACATGTTCCCTTATCAATATTTTATTGAATAGATTTGTTTATAAACTAAATGAGACCTAGATGTACACATTAAGCATTTTCTTTTTGTTTACTTGCTTAGAAACAAATTCTAATTTGAGCCTAATGAGATATCAATAGGGTAGTATTTCTATAAATATGTAACTAATTAACATGTGTATATGCATTTAATAATATAAAGAGTGTATAGTGTTTAAATATATTTCTTTTTCTGTTTATAAATAAAACTAAGAAAGAAGTAAGTGAATGTCACGGCCCGCCTCGCATTGAACCGCAATGACAATGAAATGAAGTAAATCGAAGTGTGAGGCGCGACTCTGTAGAGCTATTGTTCACGTGTAGGTGGCGCTGCATTTCGTTCGTTGTTTGAAGTCGGTATTATTTGAATGGTTTCGGCAAAGTTTGTAATCTTGTTTATTAGAGCATGTACTTATTTGCTGACGCTTTATTCGTATTGACACATTATTAAAACATGAAAATTGATGGAACGGCCATAGTATGTGCATTAAATACTGCTATATTTATGTATATGTATGTATATATAGACACATATATTTAACAATTAACGATTTAATGTACATGCAGATTGATATAGTTCTAATAGCGACTTCATACTTGTAAAATCTGTTAAGGTGCAGTTTATATGCCAAACCGAAAAGTTTTATGTATTATTAATTTTATTACATAAAATATTTTACAACGTTTATTACATGTACTTTATTTATATTTGTAATCGACGTGTCTTGGTAGAGATTTACTGATCATAATAGGCATAACGTCACTGTTAAATGCAGATCAGCCGCATAACGCTTGCAAATGTCACTTTTACCGAAATGTCCGTCTGGCTAGCCATATTCCGTTTAATGTTGCGATATTGTGAGCACTAGCAGCTTGGGGCGGCGGGCGGTCGTGGCCGGTCGCATGCATTTACATACATTAATGTGGGTGGACGCGGCACATGCACCGCGCTCCGAATGTGTGTGCATTGCGAATTAACTGTAATTGAGCCATTCGTACAACGTCAACCAGTTTTCTATCATATAATTAGGTATTGTAGCACCGTAAATCTGTTTTATACCTTTATAATATTTGCATTTCTGTGAAATAATATCAGGCGATGTACGATGTAGCGTTTTGAGGTATTTATCTTTACCCCTTCCAGAAGAACAAACAGGGACGTCGGAATTTTGTTATTAGCATTTCTGGGGAGCCGAAAGTCGGCTTGTGCTGGCGTCCCCGTCGCACACCTGACTGATTGATAGCACTTCTTTCCACCTCGGGTCGAGCTTGTAATCGAGCCATTAATAAACTTTACTGCTTCCAAGTTTATCCTGCAGGCTCGTTATTTGCTTAATGGGCTGGTGAACTGGCATTGGCCCGGGACACCTGTACTGGACCGTTCTTTGTGACCCTATTGATATATTGATGACAATGTTCCCAATCAGATAGAGTTTGTACCAAATTTGACTATCTTAACAGTAATTAACTTTAAAAATAATAATAGGAAATCCAAATTCAAGCATTTTTCTCGTTGCATTGAGTTGCAACTGCCATAGCGTAAAGTAATTTCAGTGTCTTTCACTAAAGAGTAATTAGTGTATTAACGTCAACGAGTATTAAGTTGGAAATCTAAATTGCGAAGAAACAAGGGTTATAAAAATATATAATTGTGGTATTGCTCCCAGTATCACTGTTTCGCCCTGAAGCTGATCCGACCATTTCCGCCTGTCGTGATTGAAATTTGACATTGAGCGGCGTAGGGTGGTACCAGGCACGGCCCTCACTATTTTCGACCCCGCGACCTATCGCGCCCGACCGATCGGCCTCGCGGAAATTTGCCGTTTTAATCGCGTGAATGTGCCATAGCGCCATTTGCAAATGCGCTCGGATCGTAGCTAACTTTCGTGTTCTACCGCAAATTAGCGTCGTGTTTGTGTTCTACTACTGCAATTAAGTAGCGAATGTTCCAATTTTCTGTTATAATATTGCGTGTTATGAAATACATTGTATTTGTTTTAAACTATATTAGATATATTATATAGACTTATTTAATTTCAAAATACAATCGTACACCATAATCCTCTCAGTAATCCATCAAAGGATTTTCCATTGTCAATGTCAACACATAACGTTTGACCTGTCTGGTACCGGACACTGAAGCAGAAGTAAAGTGGCCGCCGACCACGACGCGTCGAGCGGTCGAGCGTTACTAGAAGTAGGTCAACGCTTACCGACAAAAGGTGCGGCGTCAGATAAGCGGCCCTTCCCGCCACCCAGCTGCCACCCAGCCCTTCTAAAACAAAGAACAATGAAATATCTAGCTCATTTATTTACGATTACTTTTTTGTACACTCTTGTTGTACTCCATGTATAGACAATCATTAAGCACGGTTTACGCGGCACCCTTTAATGTGTTTGCACACTCAAAAATTTGGTACCGCGCCTTTTGACATTATGCGCTGTATTTCCGTCTCGGTTAGGGCTACAAAAGGGGCGCAGTAGATTTTGTTAGACCTGTGACGAGTAATTTATTTTAGTAAAATATATTTCATATTATTAAACTCAGTATACGTCTCAACTGTGTAGTATTGGGTATACTGAATAAGTTAAAGTTAGAACACGTGAAAACGGAAGACACGCGGAGCTACTCTGAAAGGTGCTTATAGCATTTTGTAGTACTATGAATTCGTCTTAACAAGTTATTATTATATCAGATCTGGATTCAATATAAATAAAATGGTACAATTGCATTAGTAATCATTAAACCACAGGTTGTAGTTGTTCTGCTGATAATACCAACCGCAATAGAGTTGTATAATTGTTGGCAGTTTATAGCGTATTAACAATTTATATTTTTATAACAATTCTATAATACGAATTTGTATAATAACGTTTGGTAATATCCTTTTTTAACTGGGCCCATAATATCTGCATAATTCTTATTTATTTATTACAAGTTTATAAGTAGGCAAATAAGTTTTTTAACAGTTGAAGTTAAACACCTGAAAGTTTTAAAAGTAGCGACGGAAGTTAGACATTGCAGTGGCCGGCAAATAGTTGGTAATGCGACACATTTAGGCAACTACTACATGTATGTAAAGCAGTTTATCACTTACGAAGCGACTCGATTGGCGCCGTCTCGTGTGGGTAGCGACATGCTTAATGTTTCATTGCACGCGACAATTTGTGAACTGACAAATTTAGCAAATTTTAGGAACGCTTTTTATACCTATATTTAGATATGTTTTCACATTTCATTCACTTGATTACAAATAAACACTACTTTTTGCATATTAATAATCGGTATAGTAGCGCCTAGTATCAGTGTACAATTTGAGATGTTATTTGGGAGAATAGTTTTATACCTGCCATTTTGACTTTTATTTTATTTTTCGTTTATTTTCCCTTGCGCGGTCATAAACCGTACCTGGAGCGCGCTCGTGGGGGATAAGCGCCAGAGCGGGCTCACGAAAAATTTATTATTGAGACCTTTTCGCCCGAACTCCATCGACAGACATTGCGACGGCGTAAGTTATGAATGACACATGTTTTGAAAAATTACCTGTAGTGAACCCCTTGTAGAAAAGAAATTCCTTCGAATGAGAAGTTTATTTGTCGTGAAATATGTGGGAGTTTTATGGTAGACGGATAGACTTACAATACTGTGGATCGAGCAATTTTCTTACTTTCCGGTCTATATTACCTGGTAATAATACAGAAAGAGTTCAGCGAAGAATAAAAGTGCGACAAATTGGATGAGAAAAGTTTATTTCAGCTTCTAGTACCAGTTTTGTTTTGAGCGAGTAATATACGAATTCTTTTGTTTACGTGAAATTTAAAACCTATGGATATCCTGTCAACTAAACAATGATGAAAATGTATTAAATATATGTCACCTTTGACAGTGATAAATTAAAGAACGTTGGCAGTAACTAGTTTGAAAACGAGCATTACATTGATTGATTCTTGAATTCATGCCAATACGATCAAGACATTATATTTCGCATTTGTCGTTGTTTTCAAGGCTTCATTAATTGATCTTTAGGATACTTTGTTAGCTCTAGCAACATCTATTATATAAATTTATACTGAAATTTGCTTTGTATATATAAAATTAGGTATGTATAAAATATGTGGAGAAGTCCCATACCTCTGTTTTATTCAAACCCTCGGGAATGACACAATGAAAAAATTGTTGTATGAAACTGAGTTGTTTTATTTTTTTCACCAATTATGAAAATGCTCGACTGCGGCTACCATCTGCCGCTGACCAGCTCCGCCGGGGTCGCGCTGAATATTCTCTGGAGGACGAAACGTTGTTACCGCTTTATTCGTTTTAATATATATTTTTTGTGGCTAAGGAAAGTTTATAATTTCACTTTTAATCTTCCAAGTTAACTTCAGCTATGAACTTGTAACATCACATTGCCTATCCTTTCTAAGTACGTTGTTGCAAAATAAATGTGAACTATCACTTATAATTAGTCCGTCAGTGCTTATTACCTGTCATTATGTATGCTCTACGTCACCCTCAAGAGTCTATTACACTAAAACCCCACTGTGAGTAATATACTAGTCTTGAAAGCGGCCAGCACTTAGCAAATAATGAAATTTGTCTTGACGTCAATCGTGTTACCATGAGATCAAAATTAGTAGAGACGAGAGTTATAAGCCAAAATAATCAAATTCAGTTTCTTTCTGAATCTTACTTTTTTGAATCCTATTATATTATATTATAATATATTTAATGTATATGCATACATATGTTCCCTGGGTTGAAGTTTGACTTTCTTTTATTTTTGTAAATTTTTGTGTACCTATTATTAATGCGTTTGTGTGTATTCAATAACTCATGCATGCTAAAGGCGCTGTTTTATTTCCAACTTTTCTTGAATATGAACTGCTACATTTGTTTTCGTAAGTGATGTTACCATGTTCATTAATTCTGCGTTTCGAACTGCAAATATCTGAGTTAGGTATGCCGTAACGCTGAACTAAGGACTACATTACTGATTACTTTCATTTATAAAGTAATTTTTCACATAAAATAATTTATCGTATAATTTGAGACATATAGACGGCGACCGACTGGCCTACTTCCAACTTTTGTTTTCAATGCAAATCATCGTCGACACGCACCTTTAAGCTTGATTTATGATTAACCGTATAACAAAATTTTTGAACTTATTGAAAATATAAAATATTATATTAAACTCGCCAGATATAGAACATAAGAAAATTTTATCTTATTGCTTTTAAATATATCAGTAATTAGACAAAGTGCAATAGAGAAACCATTTTGCTTAAACAAAACGTACAATTAAATAAATGCGATCCTGTAGATATGTAGATAATGCAATCATCACACAGGACCGAATGCATTTAGTTCGTGAACATTGACTGTTTTCCCTGAACGGTGCAGTGGCGAGCGAGTTGGGGCTGACTCACCAACCCATTCACTGATTCGCAGAACTTAACCAACCCTCCAATAGAGGGTGCGTGCACTAATGACAGCCGGACAACGGCCGCCGCGACAAAACTGGAATTGCAACCAATCTAACATACGAAAATACACTCTGTCTACAATAACAGTAAGCATTATTTCAGGGAAGCCTTTTGGACATTTTGCAGTTTTCTGCGTGTTAGTATATACGTATATCCTTTCAATCGGCGCCGTTATTTTGATAAATATGCATGAAGTCGCGAAACCGGCGACGCGGGTAACATAAAACGCCATCGTGAAAATTTAATGACGTTTCCTGGTAGCGACGTAATGAGTCACGTCATTGAAAGGGGTTAATTTTTCCAATAACTACTTGTATGCACCTAATTGCTTAAATATCACATATCTGTTTGGAAGAGAGAAAGAAAGAACTATTTTTATAATATATTTCATAATAGCATTTGTTTAGTTTATATGCATGGTCGATGTCATACAATTATTTCACGTGATACATTGTATGTACACCTAATGCAGATTATGATAAAGAGTTGCCATTACGTGAAATTATCTATATGATTGATCATGTTGTTATATTATACCTACAAGTCAACTATGCTTGCCCATCATGGTGATCGGTTCCATTTCTTACATACAATTTGTGTACTATGTTTAATAAATGAAATGTTGTTTCACTGAATAACAACTAGTTGTGTACTGAATTTTTCCAATGTATTGTATTTTTTTTTTATTATTTTTATTCTAGTAACACTACATAACACTGACACTATTGACTGGCATCATAAAAATATAGGTAATATATTGGTGTCAAAATAAGTTGATCTTTTTTTAATTAACAAACGTTTCGCATATACATAGATAAAGTATTAAATATTTACGTCATAATAAATTTGCTAGTAATGCATTCTATAGTTGCACAACATGGCGGTGTATGACCAAGATTATAATTTTGAAAGTGGTTGGTGCCAGTTCGCGCGTGACCCCCACTCACTGCAACGGACATATTCGATAAGTCTCATAAGATAATAACGGATATAATTTAGTTTTTTTTACATTCACTTTGGTAACGCATTCATTTATTTATTCGCTCCGCCTTAGCCCACGCAAGGTGATTCAGTAATGCAGTAACAGTTTCATCGGCCAATGAAATCTTCGAAAGTACCTAGGCGTGATTCAGACTTTATCTAGCTCGCTCTAGTTATACAGTCTAGATTTAATCTTAAAATAAGTATTTAATATTTTGTCCCAGAATAACTAACACACATACTGTTATAATCCAACAACCAGAAAAAGGAGGTAGCAATCAATGAACATCTGTGAACAATCTGGTTTTGTACAAAATGACCTCCGGCACTGACCGTTAAACCAGCATTTAACAATGAGTCATTTATTATCATTTAATACAATAACACATTTCTTGTGTCGCGGTACGTCTAACACTGGCAAAGATTCAGTGCATGGACTTGGATTCTAATACAAACCTAATAAAGAAAATTGCTTTCCAAAGGAATAACCAAAATTACCCGAAAGTTGAGCCTGAGAAGCGACGACGACCGAAAATACAGCTTATTTTGCGCAACATAGAAAGAATCATAAATAAATGCCATTCAGACTTAGGTCGAGAATAAATCTATCGATTTGCTTATTTTTATATACTGTTATTGCAAATAAGCCTTTTATTATTTAATCTCACATTATCTAGATATCAATCAGTATTCAGTACCAAAAATAGAGGAGAATAATTTTAGTGACAAAGTTTCGTTAGATTTCTAAATCTAGACACGAGAGCTGTTTCCAAACCGGTTTGGAGTTGCAAACTGAATTCGCAACCCATAAATGTCGTATCACGAAAGAATTAAATGGCTGCCTCTCTTCTATATTTTAATTTTGTATCTCATACTATGCGATTTTTTGTATAATATAATATAGGTTACTTACAGCTGTTTTTATAATATTTATAAAAGCTAAAAAGAAATAAATTCATTTCATCATATTAAAATGATGGACCTCCCTGAATAAAGCTATCTAAATGAATGTGTTTTGTGTAGGTTGTGTTGCTATGGTCTGGCTCTGTGTGTGGTTGCAATTTGCACGGAGTATGCACAGCTGTAGTGCTGCTCTGTTGGGAGAAAGTGCAACGGCGCCGCTCCACTTTCAACTTCAGACAATTGTCTACATGGTGAAATGTTAATTAATTTGTTCATATAGAATTATGTTATGATCATGCGCATACGATTATAGTTATTTTATATTAATATATTTAGAAATAAATATCATAACCGATAGAACCAAAATAAATATTTTACTTTCGTAAGTGTATTAGTTAGTGTCTTCCGTATAATAATATTTTATATATGTGATCATGCGCATACGATTATAGTTATTTTATATTAATATATTTAGAAATAAATATCATAACCGATAGAACCTAAATAAATATTTTATATTCGTAAGTGTACTAGTTAGTGTTTTCCGTATAATATATATATATATATATATTTTTATTTGATAGTGCTACTGCTCTGGTACTTTTGTTCCATATAGTCTTCGAGTTCTGTCGGCTGTGGGGCAGGGGTCATGAGGTGTTTCGATTTTAATCTTTGCAACCAGCAGTGCCCGCCACCGCGCACCAATGGAGCCATTTACATGCGATTCGTGGGCGAAGTCCGCCTACCCACAGTTACACGGCTCGTAAATTTTGTCCTTTTACTTGCAAGAAGGGATTTTTCAGAGAAGCAGATGTCCATTTTTCCGTAACGGGCTAATTTATTGGATGTTACGGCTAAGCTGGAAAAGGAATATCTTGAAATAAAATCAGCATATGTAAAATGTTCCTTCGTTTGAACGTTGCATATTTTTCATAGTATTCCTTTTTTAGTACATTTGCAGACATTATAATTATTAATAAGTGTACTTCCATACTTTATTAATAATACAATACTATTACTTAAATACAAATTACATGTTTATTTCACAAGATTCTCTATATTAACTTATGCTTCATAAAATGAAATCACCCAGCGAGACGAGTTGCAGACATAATATCCGTTTACTTTTTGTATAATTTCGTGGTCTTCAATTGATACAACACATCTGTACAACTTAATAAACTACGTTTTTTTAGATATATCTGTGTACTGTATGCTGTATTTTAAAATTAAAAATTTACTAATAATGGTTTTCAAAACAATGAAAGGGATAATTTGTTAACGTTAATAAATTTTCTTCAGCGTCTTGAAATGCATATTGTGACGTGCTTCAAAAGCAGTATGAAGTGCTTGTCGCTTACATGAAGCCTGAATCGGTAATACAGCGCTTTCGCAAACAGATTAGAGCACGTGCAATTACAGAGTGGGTGCCTGTGCGGGTTTGTGGCCGACGCTAAGTGCCGCTTGCGGGATTAACGCCTTCATGTTTGCACTCAGACATGGTGGACGTTTAGCGATCGGCTCTAATGCGCTTTGTTCATTATCGTCACTGAATCATTGATTAGCCGATCGAAAGAGGCAAATTTCCCAAGCCAAATTTTGCCAACGCTTAGCTAATAAAATACACCCACAGTAATGAATTTTGCCCGTATACATTTTACAATGCATATTAAAAATATGTATTTTGCAAATATACATACATCCATACGATTACAATTATGTTTTAATTAAACCAACATTGTAAAAAGTATCATGATTCATTTAAATCAGACATGGAAGTCAATCACCTTGTTGCAACAACGGGGGCGACGTACACGTGGGCTTTCGTCAATGAACTTGAGCCAGGGCTCCTTGTCGGTCGCCAATGCTAATGTTGCTTGCTAATCCTCCAGTAGCTGTCATGCCTTTCTTGCAAACAATCGACTCATTTGCCCAACCCTATCTGCACCCACCACATGCTTGTCTAATTTATGAAGTTGTCTGCATGAATGATTAGTGATTTCAAGTTCGTGGTTAAGTTCAGGTGTTGTGGGTTATCTGGAATGAGTAAGTTTCTGTATACCATTAATACTATTACTATAATTTAAAATCAAAGTGCAAACATAAATAAAAGAATATTAGCTATTCTCTAACGTGACTTATACGTTTGAAGGCTGGTTTTGTTACATTGTAGATTTTTCGATCAATTTACATTTTTTATGGTAACATAACCAAATTGGCAAGCAAGTTAATTGTGAGGCGTGGGTGCGGCAGTTCATCCATTCCGCCTTGTTTATCGATTAGTCAAGATTCCGCGCCCATGGGCCAACTTATGTCATTTGGCCGGGAGTCAAGGACGCACGCGCTCGGCTCGCCGGTGCCGTGATGGCCTTATTTGGCGATTGGTGGGCGCCAGTTTTACGACTTTGCCTTTTTTCCTACGCCCTGTCCCCATGTTGAATACACTTTAGATAATATAAACTCGTGTATGTGTGCGGCTGGCCAGCCATTGACCTTTACTTATATTAACCATTTAGTAGTCTCAAGGACGCCTTTACGGATAGCAGATTTTATTAGAAATAAAGGCCGTGTTTTTAATGTGTGTGCTAATTATCGTAAGTCGAAATTTCAAAGTTGCTAGTACCGAAATGTTGAATAGGAAGAATAAGCCGTGACATTTTAAATTTGGCGCAAAGCTTGTGGCATTAATTTGGTCGTCGCCGCCCGAACCCCTGCGTGGTTAATCCAAGAGCTCCCAAAACGACCCGAGAAGATGGAAAAATCTCGAAAGTCTCACATCAAATTACCGGGTTTAAAGCGTAGTGAATTCCCTTGACGCTAGACGACACATCTTACCTTTCAGGATCCGTCCCTAAATAACGGCATGGTGTCCTTCGGGAAGTTTGGAATGTTCGGGTGCGTGCTTTTGTCATACTTTTGTTGAGTTTTATATGCGACGTGCCGCACACTTCTATCGACTTTGTTAGTCTAACGTATACCTAATTTAAAACAACTCTATGACCCTAAATTGATTTGAATTTTGTGTAATTTTATTGCAATAAATATATGTTACAGGTATTTACAGCTATAATATAATACTTTTAAAAGTTCATTGCTTAAATATTAAAAGTATCCAAATAACCGCTCATGTGGCATTTTTCAAGGCTTTTTGTTTTTAGTCACTTCACGGATATTATGCTCGCCGTCGGCTAGTAGCTTTTGAGTCCTTCACGGGCGCATTTCTGTTGGAGCTCTGTTTAAAAGACGCACACTACACGTTGACGCCGCCAGCGCGAAACTTATACACTTGCGGTTCTCTGAGAGCTTACTTTAAGTTATCTAGAGCTGGCTCTCGGCAGCTATTAGTCTACAAGTGTTTCAAAGCGTTGCTTCGTTCAAAGTTTATATGAATAAAGAACTTTTTTTTGCAAGTGACTAAATTGGCTTAAGATTACCTCTTTTCTTTTAAAAATTTTTAAATCGTGTATAACTTTGTAATGTGTTGTACTTTTAGTATTTAAGAATAATTGATTATCACATATTTGTTTTAAATGAATCAACAAAAAATGCACAAAGACTTTTAATTTAAAATGAAACATTTAATTGAATACATTAACATGCACTTTTCTTGATTACCTATATCTACTACAAACTTATGTTTCGTTTTTTTCCTCGGGGTGGAATGGCTCGCCCGACGGCGGATGTTACAAATCCACGCCGAGGGCCGCAGCGTGTAATGCAAATAACAGTGTTTACCTGCTAGAGCCACGCTCGCTATTCATAATAACAGCTTTTATTTCCGTAACTAGCTGCGACGCTCTCATTTTACCAGTTAACGCGCATCTATTATGATGGAACTCAAGCGACAACGACCGCCTCTAACAGAATCATTAACGTGGATTAATTTGTATTGTATTATTTTCTATAATTTAGTATCATGTCGAATATCTACTAAAATGAAATTTGTAGGAATTATATTTTTCGACAGAGCCTCATTTGCGCATCAAACTTCAACTTGAAGCAAAGTTCGCAAGGAACCGCGTTCAGGCTATTGCGTTTAACACTGGTATAATTTGCCGGGCATATTGGAAAACTTGTAATTGGTTTAGTTTTATATTCGCGGCGGTATGTACTAAGCAAACTTAAAAGATAACATTTAGAAGTGGAAAGGTTAGATGCCAGCTACCTTCCACCTTTATGATTTGTTACACCTTGGGAGAATCCTTTATAAATAAGAATCCTTTTTTTTGTTACAGATATTGATCCTGAATAATTTGACATTAAAAAGACTGTAACTTTACAAGTAAGTATCCACAAAAATAATAATTTAATTAATCACTTCATTAAGTTGTACCACAATGATTAGCGAATAGTTTTCTTGCTCTATGAGTAAAATAAGATTAAGTATTTCGCGATATATTTACATAATTTATAAAATATTATTTGGTGCGTTGCAATCGTTGTAACCTGGTTAATAATATTTTGTCTAGGGAAAAATTTATTTCATATTTTAATATCTTGCCATGTCTCCTTGTCATATTTTTCATGATTACTCTCTTGGCAAAATACCAAGATCTTTCTCGCTTATCTTTCGTAACTTTTGCTCAGTGGAAATGGCTTAAGTTTAACAACGATAATTTTCCCGAAGTCTTCCTATCGAATGTTGATTTTGTATTCCTAAAAAAAGACGAATAAATAAAACGTCTCAATAACATCGTTCTTCATTATTTTTTTTTTTTTGCTATTGTGTATTATTAAATTTGTTATAGAAACTTCTATTTGTATCTCGTTCCGATGTGATATTTAAACTAGAAGGCACTCTGCCTCGCAGGTTGTATCCATATATTCAAGTCGGTCTCGCTCCACAGTCCCGGGAAACATGAGCCATTGTCTCTGGCTACCGAGGCGATCTGCATTAATAAATGCCAAATTGCTTCTCAATATTTGTATAGCCTTAGATTTCACTACATTGATAAGCTATAATTGTCTCGTTTTCACATTATACGAGATTCATTTCAGCTGATTTTGACGCTTTATATCTTTGTACTCATGTCTTCATGCAGTTAATTTTCAGTTTTTTGTATTAAATTTGTACATGTAATTTTTACTATCTAAAAATTTTTTTAATACTTTGTATAGATTGGATTGAAGTACGCAAATGTGGATTGGTATAATACTGATTCAACATCGATAGCTCAAAAAGTAATAAAATTAAAGTATCATCACAACCATTGTATGTGCGTTTCATGAAAAAAACAAAAACAATAAAAATAAATCCTGCCAGAATAAGAATAGAATGCATGTTGACTTAGGCCGAGTGATCCATCAATTTTCACACTCGGCCGAATGGAAAAGTATTGGAATACATTTCATCTGAATCTGAATTACATATTACATAAAAACATTTACGAAATTGCTTTATGTATTATTATATTTTTATATTATTAGTCGAGCAGAGCGGCTTATACGCGAAAATACTTGCGAGTAATATGAACAAACACTAGTCTGAGGTTATTTGCGAGTAAATAAGATAAATCGGATAAATCATTTTAAAATAGTTATGAAGACATATTATTAAACTTAAAATGAAGCACTTCATATTCGTGCCATACACGATGACATTCCAGATTTTTATACCAAATGGAATCCAAATCGCTACAGCTGTTTATATGCGGATGAGCAACAAACATTCGTGTTTTCTGTATTAGACTCGTACTATGTAAATATAGATAGTTTGTATATAGACACAATTAAACGTTCATCGGTTATAGGTTTATGACTATTTCTGCATTGTAAGTTTAGAAATTATTTGACAGGTAGTGCTTTCTCGCTGTATTTAGGTGGTATGGGCTCATT
This sequence comes from Tineola bisselliella, assembly GCA_028551675.1. Lineage (NCBI taxonomy): Eukaryota > Metazoa > Arthropoda > Insecta > Lepidoptera > Tineidae > Tineola > Tineola bisselliella. Next base: position 20,541 of record JAPWLS010002180.1, on the reverse strand, counting down.
ACCACCATCAATCCACCTACCACCTTTCCTTTGTCTATTTGTGTGTACAAGTAGATAATGAATCACGTTGGGGAGCAGGTATACTACAGACAAAGTTAGGTAAACTATGCATGCGCTCCTACAATTGTTAGATTAGACGTTATTGTCTGTTGCGCCGGGAACAATGCTAACTCGCACTTAAACGCTGCACAATACTAATATGAAGCATCTACATACCGCATATCACATGGAGATAACGTTTACATACTGCATATTTGTTACAGTACTCTATGCATGTATTTATATGTGCCTACGATTTAACATTCATTTAATCTTTGTAAGAGGCCTGCTTTAAATACACTGATACGTGTACAGATAAAAAATATAAATAATAAAGGATCCCTAAATTGATTAAACTAATTATATCAATTTAAAAACGCTTTTATAAAGGTAAAAGATCATATAGCCTTACCCTATGGTACAGGTAAAATCGTTGTTCGTAACATCCAGGCACGTTTTTATTAGGATACTAGCAGTACGAACAGCGCCCTATATTTATTATCCACGGACCGTTAGATCTTTACGACCTCTGGACGCAGCCCTGGAACAAAAGTTTACCATTCCGGCGTGTAGCGAAGGTCGATTTCGCCAGAATCCCGTGTGGCCTCCAACGAAACATTAGTATAATCATCCTAATCATATTAGTTTGAAAAGTGAAATGTTTACTGCATTTTGCGTTCATTCTACCATTTGCTATCTTCTTTTTGTTTTATGATCATAAATTCTCAGCTTTAAATTATACAGTCGCAAAACAATGATGGAAAATATTCCAACGAGAATAAATCTGTGGACAATAATTCTGTTTGTAATACAGATCGCTCTTTGTTGGAAGAGGGGATGACTTATTCCAAGTTCGTCGATGGACGGTGAACCATAAAGAACCCCACTTTTTTAAGTTTCAGTGAAATGGAGACAACATCCACGGAACTTTCCACTCATAACGCAGTCATACTTAGGTTGTCTAGAAGGGGATCAAACTGCGGCACATTCTTCGCAATGTATTATGCAGTATTCGTTTGGAGCACACCGTCTAAGCGGCTTAGAGTCACTTCTATAAAACTTTATAAAATATTAGAACAAAGTATTTCTTATATCATGCGCTCATACGTATTTCGATTCTCATGTCAATATTTCCCTACTAGTTATAATGAAACCTCCAGTCGAGGTTAATGACTATATTGCCGCTTTAGTCAGCTTTGCACTGAGAGAAGGTAACTAACTCTAAGTAAATCACAATGAGCAATTCTCCAAACTTATTATATGGAACCTTTATCGCGTTTCACGCAAGTTTCCTCGAGCGCTCTCCACTTGCACGATTAATTTGATTCGATAAATCCATATTAAAGCCAAGAAGGTTCGGATTCTACTTAGTTCCTTCCAATTCGTTTTGTACGGACATTTGTATAGCTTAATTATATTAATAAAATAATTTATTTTGGAGCGCACCACATTACATTTATAATCTAAATAAAATTACATGGTCATGTTTTTATTGTTTATAATAGTAAATAATACAATGCACACTTTACTTACTTAAAAATATTGAAAGTTATTATATTATCTTACGGTTGCTAGCATGTCCTGAGAAATACTTCATGATGTTAAATTAGCAGCGAGTCTTGAGCGCCCTTCAGACACGGGTGGTTGTGAATTCTTCAGCACGCGTTGTTATCGTGAGATCTCCCAGTCTCTCGCCTATTTGCCGGCGCTGCTCCACTCGGGACTGGTTAACTAACAATGTTAAACTATTTTATCTGCAGTCTTTAACCTTAATACATTTCCATTCATGTTACATCATCGGCTACGGTTTCAAAATAAAACTCATATAATCATTTATAAATCTACGGGAAAGCTCGACTTGTCTTGAGGAATTGCTTCCTAGCATCGACTGATCGAGATCGTCTGGGCAACTAGGGCGATAAGAACTTTCCTCCTTCACAAATTAATTACCAAATATGTTTTCAATTAAGAAAGTTAGGCTTAAATACATTTTATTTTTGTGTTTAGATTTCTCTAATTGAACATGTAATATTTTTAACAGACATCGAAATGTAATATCTCTATTTTAAAATCCATTTCAAGCTATCTGAGGGTTGTGATGCGGATATGAAATATTTATAGCTCCCAGTGATAAAGTTTATGTTGCGGTAAGAGTTTTATTTGGCTTTCAAAGACATCATCTATATCTTTTTTACAATAGACCTAGACAAAAATTCCATAAATGTTATTACATTTTTTATATAGGTACATTATTTTTACTGTGTATGGTGGGTATAATTATAATAGTTTGCCGAAACACCAAATAAGCTTCTTCAATTCGATTACATATGTAATTTTACGAAAGTGTTAAGTTTTCATTCTTTGAGACGTTATCGTGGCTTCCCTCTCAACGCCAGATCGGCTCCCCCGGCAGGGAGTTAATTTGTTGGTCTCTTGGCGCCTCCCGTCTCCGTTTCAAACGGCGTAACGCGACCTTAGCGCGCCCCACTGCTGAACCTGCGGAAACGCCTTGCTTGACGTCACCAATTTTACAAGCGAAAAGATCTCTTAGCGTTATTTTCTTCGAATATATGTATGTAATACAATAATTTATTCTTATTTGCCGATATGCTCGTATACATGCTACTTTGAATTCGCACAGTAACGTGGAGCTTCTTGAAAGTTTAATGTGGTTTCAGCGTTCACCCACACTTGAAGTGCGAGAATTTGATCACAATGCCCGCACAGACGTGTCTCGAAAAATATTTATAGTGGCAAAGTTCGACTAACACATCTGCAATGTATAAGTTACCTGTTTCAGACACCACTTATAAACTTCACTATTCAATGTATATTATTTGCTCAACTAAGTATAAAACTCATAAAAATTGATCGTAAAGTAAGTCGTGTTTACAGTTGCAAAAGCATATTTGTTTGGCGGTTGATCACACATGTTCATTGGACAGATTTCGAATTAATATAATCAGTATAGCTGTATGTGTTCAGTTCGTGATTATCATAAAAACATTTCAAAACATTAACTTCATCAAATTGAATGCTAAAAAAGCACTCTCTTTTAAATCTGATAACGCAAGCTTGCCAGTCTTGCCACGATATAACAGGCTGACAATTCTTATAAAGCGATGCGGTTATAGTTCAGAAGTGGCATTTCAAACGCCCCGGTTTATCCATAAAGTGATGATTAAATTTTACATAAAGGCTTGACGAGCTGAGGGCTCAATTAACCAAGTCCGGGGACACGACGGCGCTCGTTACACACGCGCAGACCTCTGCCGCTCAGTAATGATGGCTCATGAGCCGCGCCCGACCGCCTAACCTAACCACCCCCGCGGGCACTCGTATAGTACCGTTACTAAGTAGCCTGCCTATATTTTGGCGTGTGTGCAAAAGTTAGCGGTTTTTGTGGGACATAAACAAACATCACGCGGGCGTGCTTATACCATATGGGGAAACGGGTGTGTCTGTGATATACTAATTTTCCACAGCCATATTCACTTGGCAACCGCCCTCTCGCTGCGTTATGATCAACAATAACAAATGTGTAATTTATAATTAAAATAAGACTAAACAACAGATTAAATTGGTTAAAGTAACACATGTGTGCTTGTATGAAAATAATACAATGCTATGTTGTATATTGCCATTTCACGCTATCTGATTATGCACGCCTAACCTCTTTTGTAATAATTCTAATCGAACGGTAGGTACGTATCGGCAATAGTCGTAATCATTGAGAACGCCATCTACAACACTGAAAGCTTTTTGAAAGCTCACACCGTTCGGTGAAAGGTTCATATGGCGATTTCGTGCGAGTCATTGCGCTCCGGTAAGCGAAAGTGAGTGCTTCGATTTTGTTTTCTTTGTTCAAATAACGTCAAATATATATTGGACTAAGAAAATATAAAGGTCCGGCTACCACGTGGTTGTTTTTTTACTTTTTGCATTTAAGCTTAAGTCTAATATCTCTAAGTTTCTAATATCTTGAAGATGGAAAGAAGAGTACATGACGTTGACCGTCTACTAGAAGTTTTGTTCTTTTTGCGTTTAAGATTCATGATAAATCGCAAAATAATGCTCCACACTGCCATGACGTCTCGCTCTCCCTAATGTCTTCTTAATGCTGCATGAAGTTGTCACATTGCACATTCAGTGTTATTTGCACTTTTCACTTTACACTATTTCACTTAAAATGTCAAGGCATCATATTTCCAATGTTGTAAATGTTTGTAGTTAAAATTGCTGGCTTACAAAATTAATTAATCAAATAGATTAGGTATTAGTGTAACGATGCACACAGATGCATTCACTTTATAAGAAATGGAAGTTTGTTAGGTATGAAAAGCTCCATTTGAGCGTTAGTTTTTTTAGCTCATTTTGCCGCCCGGCGCGCCCTCCTTTTGTTCCACGGACGTGATCTGCCCGAGATGAAGCCCGTCTACGTTATTGCACCGCTTCGCTCCAATCGAGTTTGGTTCTGCTCATCACACTTTTGTTCTGTTTTGCGTATTATTCATTGAAACGATTTTCCGCTTTGACTAAGAGTTTTCGCTGCCACAAAATTCATGACATAATTGAATGTTTGTACTGCAATGTTTTCATATTTTATACTTATTATTAAATTACTTTAACATTACATATTTCACATCGGCAAACTGAGTTATAAATCCCTATGTCAATTAGAATAGGCACAAGATCCTAATAACTTATCAATAGGCTCATAGAATAAACGACTTAACGCATTAGTTACTATCAGCAATAGGATAGGATCTTTTTTTTGTCCTCAAAATTGAAACTCAATTGTTCCTAATATATCTGTAATGTATGTATTTACTAGGAATAGAAAAACATTTTATTTAAAATAAACGTACAATATTATTTAATAAAATTTTACTAGTACGAGTATTTCAGTTTATATTTCTAGTGTTGAAACGATATCTCTCGAACGCCTACTATAGGCGCCATGTTTATTTTTAGTTTCGCCAAAGTCATAAATATCTACATACATGTATTTCGTATTGTTATGATGAGCATGTGTTCATGCGTGCGGAGATGCTCCGCCACCGGCTGCCGTGCTCGTCCGACGCGAACGTCCAAGCGCTTAAATGACAGCCATCCCGCTATTTCAAAAATGTTTGCTATTTCACTCGAGAATTCCCCACTGAAAGAATCACATAATTCTCTTCAAATGCCTAAACATTTAATGGGATTACGTTTATTACGCTGTACTGTACAATTGAAATAATTGTCTGCATATTTTAAATTTTTACGTATCATAATTTTATTTAAGAAGTACAAAATATTTTGTCAAAATTAAGATTTGAGTTAGTGACTGATTAGCAATTTGGTAGTGACGCGACAGGTGGTCGGCAGCGGCGGCGGGTGTCTGAGTGCGGTCTCTCGACTACTACTGATTGATGACCCCTTGCCTCTGGGACTCCTGCCTCCGTTTTCTGTCGCTCGTTTCCCATTAATATTGCGACTTTCGTAATTCTCTAAAGCTTGTTAATCTCCTGCAATTGTTTCTTCGTGATTATCTTTCTTTTGGATGTGTGTGTAAATAAAATAATGTTTATTGGGTTTTAAAAAGTCAGTGCAAAGAAATCAAAGGTGAAATCATGTCAAATGTCAAATGAGGGCGAGCGTTACCCAGGACGAACCGGTCCCACGCTCAAACACCGCGGTCTAATAACTAAAGGTCAAGAATAGGCTCATGCATATTCAGATCGGTCTGCTCTCGTCTGTAACGGTCTCGGGACCGGTCTTTTTGTTGCATAATTTCATGTCAACCGGCGTGCGCCCGCGCTTACTTTACCGAATTGCATTGTAAACGTCAATCATTATTATGAAATTGTGAAAGTACGATTGGCCCTATTTTAAACATAGGCACAGCTACGTTGTAAAATCGAGTAGTATTTTTATTACAAATTTCCAATAATATTGAAATTATTTCGACTTTTGTAGGACGTCATAGTAAAAAGTTAAAGGAAAACGTAATTATAAATTTTCAGCCTATAACTCAAAACAAATTTACTAGGAAATGTTGCTTTTTGCAATTTTGTTTTCAAAGACCTTTATTTTTGAATATTCATAATATTTTAAAGGGCAAAAGACAGACACCACTTGGTCGACGTTATTGTTTTTGCGTTTTACATCGTATCGTGCATTCAACATCGCGGCTAGTTATTTGGATTACAAAGGGTGAGATATTCAATGTAGACAGCAGATATTTATATTCTAATTAGGTGCCAGCGACAGTGGTCCGAGAGGGTGCATGCGTAATTCAAAAATATTTTTCTTCCTTCCGCGGAATATTATGACATTATTTTAATTGAGTTGACAAGGTGTAGGCGACAATTTGTAGTCAAGGGGAAATGGGGAAACAGTATTTTAATGTTATTCCATTTATGATGAAGAGAGAGCGGAGAGTTATTTGAATATTGTCTGCAATAATGAAATGATGCTTTAACTTAATACGATTCATAAATTACACAGACGGAAGCTTGTTATCTTTCTGTCCACAACGTTCGTATGCCCCGACCACGATATCGATTTGTTTGAACGTGCATGTATTTGACAATGCGACTATCCGTCGGCGTCGTAAACATGAAATTTAAAAGTGTTTATATAAGTTCAATTAATAAATACACCTATTAAATTATATTTCCATGTATGCGAAAATAAATGAAACAGGGTATATAACAAATTCTATTGCTTATGAAATGATCATGCAGCAACTACCGATGTGCCTTTTGAGGTTATGATGATGCATTTAATGATTACAAGTTCAAGAATATATATACCTATATGAGAAAATATTTTGTTACTAATCGACTTTATCTTCATCGACCAACGCGATTTTTTTTTCCTTATCTACGTCCGAGGTTAACAAATTATCACGTTAAATGTAAACATTTGCAGTGGGTGTTTGATTCACTTCTACGAATATTTATTTAAAATTTGTCAGTGATTTTAAATTACTTTATTAATGTGAACACACAATCCATTATTCATTTCGTTTACACGTATTAAATTATGGTATAGAAATGTACTACGGTAGGATATTGTGACAGGATTTCGGTGTCAATGCGAGTCGACGTCAAGATCTATCAATTAGCACTTAGATGCCATCAACAATCCGATAGATGTCTATTAATGTCAAGTTCTGCTTTGCGATGAACTTTGCCTCTACCCTCGGAGAATAGATTTAACATCCGTCGATATTTGCAATGTATAGTTAATATAACTAGCAGCTCAATTTCATTTTACGAAAGTATAAATACTCGTAATGTGACACTGCCGCTTAGTTTGATGTGTGAGTCCAGTTATTTTCTTTTTTAAATTGCACTTTTAAATGACTAATATGAACATTGCAATCTGTGCCAAATTACGAAATATTCATTGCGGTTTCAATAATATTATCATAGTAGATAATATACTTATTTAGAAACTTGGTGCCGATAGTCTGTTCGAATGTTATTTAATCCGTCGACCTATTTGCGGTCAGAGGCTGTGCTACAGTGGTCTCTATGCAACTAAACAAGACAAGTGTCAGGTAACGTGGACTTGAAGTTCTTAGAAACTTTTAATGTTTTATTGTGTTAAGTCGTACGCAGTAACGGTTATTATACTGTTTACTCTGCATATCTGTTCATAAATTACTCAAGGTCAAGTTATAAAATAATACATACACTTCAGCATTCAGTGCAAGCATGTGAGTAAATATTGAATCACTTCTTCATTTCCTCCAGCTAACGAGGGCGTAGGCATCGAAGCTAATAAGTGGGTCAAGCAACCCTTTGCCTTTAGAGGAGCGAGAGCAATCACACGCGCCGTCCGCCTAATTGAAGTCCAGTGTCGCGACGCCCGCCCATGGTGATTGATACCGTCCGCCCGATGTGGCGGCTCTAATTCGATTGTGTTATTGTTTGAGCGCGGATCTACGTCAGCCGTTCCGCAAATCTTTATTTATTAGAGCGATGATGTCATCACGAGACTTGGATCGATTAACATCGAGTGTCGGACGGAGATACGAGGCGAGATTGATGAGCGTCCGACGAGTCGTGGTCGCGGGAAGCCGCTGCAGAGCTCGTCCGATGAACGGTCGTGGGGGTAGGGGTGTAATTAGCCACGAGTTCGACACCATCAATATCCATTAGTGGCGAAGCACGCGATCTCCACCGACCTCGCTCATGTCACACTATTACGTATTTTTCTTAACATTGAACTTTTTTACATCATTATATAAATTGCTAGTATAGGAATTTTTATCGTTAGAAAGTAGAAATATTATCAATTCAAACAAACACGGATACAAATGTAGTTAAACGAATTTATCCACAATCAATCAAAGTTAATACCAGTGTATTTATGAATTATATTTTAATGCAAAGTAACCGGTCACCCTATGCATCGCATTAACTCTAAACATCTTCACCTCATCTAGCAAAGGGTTACCCTCTGCCCTAATCTTTGAACTATGACTTGACCGTTAATACGCATTCATAATTTTTGTTTCGACTATTTATATTGTCAGTATAGCGAGTTGAGTAAGAATAAATTAATTTCGTGTTACGGGAACAACAGCTAAGAGTAACGGTCATGATCTCATGTTGAGTGAGCTTTGTAGCTGCTACTATAATATTCATTTTAAGAGCTGCTAGCATACTTTTTTTTACATAATTAGAGCTGAATTAAAAACAAATTTCTTTACCCGAATAAATTCAATTTTACAATATAAACAATGACGGCTTTCAAACTAATACGTTAACCATGTCTTTATAATTACTCAAATATGATTTAATAAACATAATATAATTATTATATTAAATATAAATAACTTAACGGTCACAACTTCACCCTCATTTGACCTGTGACCTGACAGGGCTCGACCGATGGCGCTAAGCTCTAATCCGGTTTCTTGCAAGTGTTTATAGTCTGCCTGCCTTTACACAAATTTACATTGGTAAAGCATCTCATGCAGTCACCTAATGCAAGCGCCCGTTTCTTACTTTATAATTCAAATGATCCAGCACAGGGAATATGAGAATTTAAGTAAATGTGAGAAGTGCTAACGGAATTTTTAGTAGAAATTTTCGTTTGCTTTGTATTTTAAATGTACATGCTTATTAGCATGTATTATTATTTTTTTACTATATAGCTATTTTTTATTTTATATATATATGTATTTTGTTTTACTTCATTGCACGACGTATAAAATAAATAAGATAATTTTAATTTAACCAAACAAATGTAGTAACAATCCAAAACACAATATATGTAGGTACGTAATAGCTTCCAGGAAACTACAACATTGCCGCTTTTATGTTAAAATGAACAAAACCTGTCCTCTAGTTTTCACACGCGACCTCACAAAAGGATTACAATGATCATTTGCAAGAGGAGAAAACATTCGAGCGTGAATTGTTCAGAAATACAAACACGTTTGCGGATAACTCGAAATTTAGGTAATCCTACTGAGAATAACATGGAGAACACATGGAGAAGCTGAAATGATATTGCTAGTGAAGTTGCTTAATATAATATTGAGATTACATTGACGACTTAGGTAATTCACACTCGATGTTAAGTCGACTCGTCTCTCCCGATGGAATTGTGAGAAACATTTGAACAGTACGGAATATTATTATCTATCTCAGATTAGTTAATATTCATGTCACCGGCGGCGGATGCAGTGGCAATCGATAACTACACCACGCTGTAACCCATACAGTATATTCATGAGTGTAAAAATCGAAACAAATGAATTACAATATGTGCATTGTGCTTGTTATTTTTATTTTATTTTAAAAGATTGGGTATTATAAAATTGAATATATTGGAGATGTTTTATTCATTAATTCGATATGCCTCTTTGTTCTTTGCACTCTATACTAAAAATGTCGACCTTGCCCCAGACGAGTGCGCTAACTAATGAAATTAGAAACCTGACGTCATCGACAAGGTGTGCAATAATTATCAACGTTCTCAAATCACTTCATCTTTACTATTTTATTAATTTTAAAATGTGAATAATAAACATATTGCTAGACCGGATTAAAGCAATATTTTCATAAAATAAAATGTTTTATAGGTAACATCTCCGCGTACATATAGTAGGTACGTGGGATGACCACACAAGTGGCTACTTCCTAGCTAATTACGTCATTTTACTTCTGATTCATCGTTCAGGTCTATAAGTCGTTACCTACTCAACTTCGACCTCGCGTCTCGCCTCGCCGCACCACGTCCTTGCCACTTCTAAATTTGACACTCCAATGAACATGATAACTAAATACCTAACTAGCTACAATACCTTACATAGGTAATTCATAAAATATATTTACATGCACGGTAGCTAATTTTATAAAGAAGATATCATCTCCAGAACACTACTACTCACAATGACATACAGTCTAGGATCCAAATGCGAAACAATATTACGATTATGTTATTCATAAATAAGTGCATTAGCGTGCCGTGAGGGGGCGCCATCTTTGTGCATCCCCGCTGCGGCTCGCTGCTCCTGATATGAAAAGCAGTTTTCCGAGGAGTAAATAATAGAGAGTCAGTCGGAAAGCCTCCACTCTGCCCCCCGTCGTCGCCATGTCGGCCGCTCTGTTGACTACAACAAATGTGTCCGTATATGGCCGGGTCTCTGAGTAGTGCTTTGTGTTACATGCAAGTCACACTGTTTGTCTTCCTGACGTTGAATTTGAGGAAATTACAACATATTGCAAAACTATTTTATTCACTGTGCCATTCCCGAAACGCTTGATAACACATTAAATTATTATTGTCATTCAAGTGTAAGTTTATTAATGTCTTAACAAAAACACACCTTCACACCTTCATATTTATTATAGTATATTTTCTACGGGTGAATAAGAATCCAATATACGACTGAAACAATATGATACATAACTAACTGCCTACTCGCAGACGGCTAATGAAACTTCGCAAAGCCAACACGAGACCGCGCTGCGCCTATTTAGAAGCGGCGATGTCGAGCAGATGACGCCAAAACAAATCTCAATATCTGGCATATGGTATGAATATTTAGAACACTCGGTTGAGGAACGTTTCTCTGCACGGTTATAAGGAATCGAAAATAGATTGTGCGAACGGGGTTAGACGCACCTGTTATTTTAACGTGTGGCAACGTAAAGGGAGACGGAGAGGTATAACGTACGGTCTTTAGAAGACTCATTAATAATAACACTTAGATTGAAAGATCTTTATTTATATTTATTTTAAAAAACGTATTTCTAATTACTGAGTAAATCAACGTAAACTTGATAAGAATGTTTGTAGTGTTCTGTGTCGCTTGTGAAAGCCAACGTTTGGTATCTATCTAAAAGAGAAAACTTTATGATTGACTTTATATTAATTTACCTAATAATTTTACGATTTAGTTTAATGATTGGTTATAAAAATCTCGTCAATATTGTAAAAAACAAAATGATCTATTATTTTTATTCATCATTACTATTATTTTTTCTAGTTACTATTATTTTCTATTTACGGCTAAAATAGATTTGATTAGTTGATAAGTTACTTTTCTTAATAAAGTCGTGACTGACGTAACAAAAAAATTACCATCGTTTGTTTTCTAAAAGTAAGTAGTGCAATTAGAATGTCAATGATAAAATATACAGACATATCCAGGTAATAAAACGGTGATGGTCGTTATTTGGTTGATGGTTTTCGATTCAGAAACATTATCATCTTAATCTACTAATCTAAATTGTCTAAATAAATATTTTTTACAGTTTAACGGTTAAATTGATTCTATATTAAAATGGTGGTTACAATCATGGCTCGACTTCGATTTCCGAGATATGAGTCACAAAGTAGGTTTTTTCGTTTGGTCCAATCTTCTTATACGAACGATGATTGGCACTTCATAAGCAACAAAGAAGCTTTTGTGTACATTTTTTTGCTTTATTTACGATGTTTTTTGTTACAACCGTTGAATAAAGTATATATAAGTGATGGATCTGCAAACATAGTGGCGTTAAAGTCATGTAAATTAACTAAAATGTAATAATGGAAAATATTGTTTACTAATTGATTGTTCGTACTCGTAAAATAAGCCTCAGTCGGCTACTGGGTGAGGTAACCGACCTTATACACCACTTAACACGCACACAGTTTCGTAATAAATGTACGACATTGCTAATGTTCCTATGATCTAAGCAATTTTATTGTATTAAGGACATTGTTAAATGTGAAGTGCATAAACTGTATCACGTACAATTTTAAACATAAATGACATCAAATAAGTGCGTGATTTTTGTATTCTGTTTTATCTTTTAACCCACCTCTGGGTGGGTTATCGTAAAAAAAAACAGATCGCTCACATCCAAACCAAATTACATATGACAGAAATGTTGAAGAAAATGGATTTTTGTCAGATAATTGTAAACAACCTTTAAACAACCTTTTTAAGGTCACGTTCAGTATTATGAATATACGTATGTCGTTCGCTCCTTAACTATAAAGGCTTGTTAAAATATTTTTCAGACAGTGAAAACTATTGTCTTTTATATCCGCTTGCAAAAGAGGTATTCCAATTCGATAAAGCGTTTCCTCAAACATGCAGAAAATTGCTTATTTGTAAAATAATGATTTTCTATTTTTTTATCATATATAACTTACATTAAAACGAAATCGTTGAACTGAGTAACAACATATGCATAAACCTTTGTGGCTGACTTAACAAACGTATGCGGTTGGGCACGGACGCAACCTCGGTAGGTTTGATTCCGGCATACCCGTCGGTACGGCTCGAGCCCGACATCCTCGCTCCACTGAAACTACGAAAGGAGTCTCGTTCCGGGTCATTAGACAAACACTAAGGAACAATAAGACTGCGTGCTTTGATACGTTACTGGGAATATTATTATTTTCATATTCAGAAACCATTTGTACAAGTAATTGAGGAAACCTTTACAAAAAGAGATAATCTTCTTACTGGGCTGTTTGGTCTTATAGCGGATGATTCTGGAACATTGTAACCTTCCATTGGAGTGTAACGTTAAGCATCGGCAAAAAGAACCTTTAGAAAAACTATTTATATCTTTAGGCTTAGTTATGTCTTCGTGTTTTTAACGCGAAGTAGCCAATTACGTCGATGCGCTTCGAGGAAGCTAACCAGTTTCTAAATTCTTCGTATATTTAATTTAACTTAATTGGTGTAGATGTACGGCGGCGGGCAGTCGACCGAGAATCGGAGCTTCTTTGTTGGCGAAATCATTTAAATTTAAAACGGTACCCTCGCGAAATACATGCACACTAAACCTACTTTTGTCCGTATAGTTAGCAAGTTTTATAAAACATCCAAACCGTTCCAACAATATTATAGTAGATGTAACGATAACAGTTATTATTACTATTGCAGGTACAATTTGAAATAAACAGTCATGATTTTTACAAGCCTATTTACGTTTCAAATTACATCCGCCTCGAGTAACATCTCTGTTCTCAAATTGTAAAATTGTACTCAAATAAAATACCTGATTACTAACAACAGATGTCGCTGATGTGATCCTATTTAATATCGATCATAAAAATAACTTGTAATAGAATCTGATTGCACAGCTCTTAATACAATCATTTGTTATTAATTTTTATTTTATTCATTGTCTGCTTGTATGATGATTAATAGCTCAGGATGTTAAACGTGAGCAGAACTCTAATTCTGAGATAACATGCGTAGGCATATTCTTTAGAATTAAAAGCATAATTACATTTTATATACATTGTATATGTTTTAAATAACGATTTTTTTTCTTTCTGTACTTGTTTTCTTTCCATTACAATAACAATAAGCATTCTAAATTTGCTAATATAGAAGAGAATAGACGTCTATGTGTCTGTGTGGGACGGGACAGTGCATTTTTTGCTAGCATAAGAAGAACTAAGAGTCAGTCATTGAACTCTTGAGCTCAAATTTAATGCCTACTATGCCAACCGCGATTATGCCAAAATTAATTTCATAATATTTAATTAATGTTATGGGTCTAAATTTATATATTTACTTTAAGTTTTTATAAATACAAATTTATAAAGAGGAGGTAATTTTGTAACCTAAATTAAATAACCTAAAATGAATACTTGCTAGTGGCTCTACTTCTTGTTGCTAATTGATGAGGTAACACCGCGCCGTCAGTAACACAGCTTGGAGACTGCGAGTCGGCACGCATTGTGAACAGGCAAACAGCAAGACGTTGCCGCCTCGATATCATTGCTCACTCATTAGAGGCTGAAAAAAACACTTTTAAAACAAGCCAGTTAATTACCTGTGCTGCTGCGCTTCTTTCACCCGAAGAGAATTTAAGCGGTTTAATCAGTGTGACGGGCAGCGCGTGCTTTATAGCTTTATGAAGAGCAATAAGCTCCAGTCTGGTGGCTGAGGTATGGCCGAGCGGCCCGCGGCTCTGCATCGAGTAAGATAATGCGCAATATATATTCAGAACGATACTCTTGCTCGAACGCAATATAAGCTACGGATACTATTATTACAATGTGGATACTTAGTTGCTTAATTGGTTAAGACTTATTCGATCTTCTATCTAGAACTAGATGAACATCAAATAAACTCGGACCGCCTTAAATACATTTCAAATCACTCCAACCGAGAATCTTTATATTGTTCTCAAATTGTTCATAAACTCATCATACTCGTAATAATGAATGAATAAATTAAATATTACCAAATTAATTAATTAGGTATTTTTTCATAATTATATAGGGGGAATACATTGCCTTGGCCGTGGACGAGGGCGTTGACGTGACTTTGAAGCAATTGATTTGCAGCTCTGCATTATAAAGATGATAGTTGAAAGAAAAAACAACTATTTCGAGTCAAACGACTACAAAAAGCGTATAAATGAGCTTTTAGAAGTCACGCTTGGCAGATTACAGACGCAAAAAGTCCATCACACGTTGATCTCGTGAGTCAGAGCGACTTAGACCAGTTCGACCAGCATTGAGATGCATATATTATAGTATTGCTTGTTGTTAGATACATTGTACAATTGTTCGCATTTAATGATATGAACACATTCATGTTATATGAACATTTAGCTTTAATCTATCAAAAAAATAGAATTTATAATAACATGAAATATGTAGATTATTATTCGTTGGTGTTATACTTTTAAATATGTGGGTGGTTCGTAACGCGTTTTAAATAATTCTTTCCGAGAACATTTCACTGACATTTTGCCACGTTCTGGCAGCCAAGTTATTTTTACATATACTTGATTGCCTAGTAGAGACAATTAATTTTTATTTCGAATGTATGAATTTTTTAGTGTTCCATCAAAATCTTAATAAAATATATGTATTAGTATTAGTAATTCTTAACGAAGAATGACTTTACTACATTTAATATACATAGTAAAATTATCAATACCGTGATTTTTAAGGCTGTAAGAGTTTTATATGCAAGCTGCAATGTGTCCTCGGGCAGGTCACGCGCCGGGGCACAAACTCGTTTCGCAGCAGACTTTCGCCGTTCTCCTGCGCGCTGCGCCGGCACATAAGCGAGCCCCTCCACCCGCGAATCTAACTGCCAGACAGAGTTATGACTTGCTCTTTCGCAGACCGAGACAATGTAACATGGATAATATGTAGCACATAAGCCTAGATTTGACTGAAGACGCGCACTGTACTTCTTGTTTAGTATTTATTTATAGATTTATATAGGATTCAATTATTTCTATTAAAATCATGAAAAAAAATGAAAGATGCCTTTGGGTGTGATAATAAATAATATTTTTAGGCAGTCGGGGTATAAAAAATCAAAAGATCGTCTTTTTGTAAAGTATCGTGCAAAACGAACAGTTTAAAAATGAACACCATACGTATGGGGGGGCTGCGGAAGTATGGTAGTGGCGAAAAGCTCGCGATTGCATGAGGAGAAAGGAAGCAACGCGGTATGATAAGGCGGCTGGCTGGCGACTGTCGCGGGGGAACGGGTGCGGTGAGGGGTGTGCGCGCGCAGACAGCTCCCCGCGCCTCGGACCAGTCGCCCGCCGACTCTGCTTGTGCTTGTGTGTCTCGCGCCGCTCCGTACACTGCACTCGTGCTCCGAACACGACGCGTGCCGTCCCGCTGTGGCCGCGATTCGCGACCTCTACGCTACCGGCGAATCATTTTATTCCTAACTTACGTACAATTTATGATCTTAGTATTCTTTTGGACTATTACGCTCCCTTACCCGGCTTGTTTACCCTAATCATGTAAGTGTCATGCTTATTACTTAAAAGCTACTTCCTCGTCAAATTCGGGAGTCGCGTTCGAAGTGAGTCTCGTGAAAGTTTGTGTTGATTATCTGGTCCAGTGTTGAGTTTTTACTAGTGAATTATAACTACCTATATGGAATATAACTTCACACGTCTGGAATTCGACGGGGAAGTTAGCAAAACATGTGTTAGTGCGATGGAGTCCTGCAAGCCGTTGTCGCATGAAAGCTTTGCTTCAACCTCACTTTCTGCGACCAAGCGGTACTTCACAATCGCTATTTTCATCAATATTACCAATAATGTAAAAGTTACGCTAAGTGGATGGGATTTGTGCCTTACTTGATCCTTCGCTCAAACTTCCCCGACTTTCCTCTTTCTCTTCTCTCCGAGTAATATAAGTAGTTTTCTTTTTCTTATTTCTTGTCTTCCTGAATATGTGTTTCTTAAAACACAAAGTTATATTCAAATCAGTATTTCTGTTAAAATTTACTACATTTATAACTTGTTTTAAAATACGGGACACCGTACTATGTTGTGTCCAATTTGTCGAAATAACGTGTTTTAATTAACACGTTTGTTAAGTAATACCTAGCTAGCTATAGTACTCTAAAAGTTTCCAGTCTTAGGTCTCGAACAAAGACTAACTGCATGTCTGAATCATTCACGTAAGTAACGTCACTATTTCTTATTTTTAACTACAAGACTCATAATATCCTTCAGTACATATTTGTTACTAAGAAAGGGATAAATTTAAGTAATAACTTTTAAAAATAAGACCTACACGGGTTTACCTATTTATTAAACATAACAATTAAAACAATGTTAACAAAAAGAAGGATTTAAATATGTTAGAAGTTTAATATTATCAACATCTGTCTACCTGCACCGTTCCGGGTCGTAAAACCCCTCCTTTCATAATAAGAACAAGTTGGCATGATTATACAAAACCAACAGGCTTAGTGACAGTTAAAACTTAAATTAATTACAAGACATTTAGTTTAATTAACTAATCTTATTGTTTTTTTTTTTGTAAGAGATTCCAAAAATATTGTTCTATTTTTGAAGAAATTCTCGACGTTTTAAGCATTTTTTTTTTGTAATTTGTAGCCTTAGTTAGCCTCTATCACATTACATTGTTTTAGTGCCGCGAATAAAGACAAAAAAGAAATAAAGTTAAGATATTATAATATTATTAAATCGAAGTTGATTTACACACAAGAAATATTTGCAAGTCTGTGTTTATAACCTAGCAAAAACTATAATAGAAGCTACGTCTTAAAAAATTATGTTATAACAGAAAAATAAATTAGTAGATAAATTGATACAACAAATTTCTTTCAATTTAGGGTTGTTAATTCCCCCTTTTAACGAGAAACGTTTCTTAACAACGAATTTAGAATTAAACCTCGTTAAAAATGTATTTCCATTTTATATAAAATTAAATATAATTTATGCGGCTTACTATCGCATTTTGGAATAATTTAGTCAGACGTTTCGAAAATTTGCAGCCATCATGGTCTCGCCGCGACCACTTCTTAAACGCGATAGTAAGTCGAATCAAGTCATTTCAATTATTTAAATCAAGTTCGCTACATTTAGGTAATTACTACACTACCTAATGACTCAGAAATTAAATTATTTAAACAATAATCCTCTTTGTAACAATTAGGCAGGTAAACGTATCTTTTCGGATTAAAGTAATCAGTAATTGATATTCGGTTCGAGGGCAATGAGCACAAACTTCAGAACTACACGTTTATAGTTAGGTTAAAGAATTAATTACACATTAGGTAGTGCGATAAAAAAAATAGCATCTATTCTTCAGAGTTGCCAGTTTTTTGTAATATTCAGTAAAAACACTATTATCTATAGTATTGTTTGTTGTTCTAAACTTAATCACGGCATAATATTTAGGTAGCGTGATGTTTTTTGTCTTTTTATGTCATACGAAAAAGATAAGGAAGCTAACGAGTCATAGTGTGAGAGAATGACGACATTTCGAATTGAAATGATAACGTTTGGAAATTAATTAATATGTATTGTAGAAATCAGTAGTAACATGTTTGTCGCTTGCTAATTATTACTATTAGTAACAAGTATTTATTGAATATTTTATATTTAGTTAGTTTATTAAATAAAATCGAACAATTAGGTATTTAAAAAAACCCGCAAAAGCTAAGTCCTATTTCATTTAGAAATCCTAGGGAGCCACTGATACGACACTGATATCGGAATTAATTATCTTATCTGTTTCAAAATTAAGCGGATGTGAAACACAACGACGTCGACTCAGATTACCCGCCCAAATTAATCATTGATAAGGCGCGTTTTGTCGCCTTTGCAACCTATTCTTGAGGGACAGTTATCCTGATTATAAATTAAGCCAAATATCCCATAAACTGTGCTTTGAATAAAATGTATCAAGTTGAAAAAAAAGCATAATTTTACATCTCTATTACCAAAACTTGGCACCCCTATGTACAGATGTAAAAATCGAGAAGGTAAAGCAAGTTTTGTTTATTTTTATTTTTTTTAAACGGTGCTGGCTGGCTCCGCGCCGAGTCGGGGCAGGCGCTGGTTCTCGATAAGGCGCGCACATTACCGCACCACACTCTCGCGATAGCGCCACTCTCTTGTAATTTGCGCCTCATAAATTTTAAAACGTCGCAAATTTTTCGCCTCTCTCACTAATTACCATCCCGGCATCAACCCCTGAGACTTAACTGTAAAAGTTTAATAGTGTCCTTATCTTTGCATTTAAATACAGATATTCATATAGCGCCGTCATTGTTTGGTATTTACTGAATCATTACAATACTAAGAAAAATATAATAAATGTTGAGAGTAACAAAGATTATATCCATGGAATTTATTCTTTGTAATTAATTAAATTTACAATTCACACGAATAATTGAAACAATTTATTTATATATATATTTATTGAAACAAATTTTAACACTATAGAAAAACTATATTTGATTTATTGCATTCGCAAAAATTACGCAATTCCTCTTGAGTTATGAAGTTCTGCTAATATTTTCTTATTAATAATACTTTTTCCTCGGCTCTGAGTCAACTATGGCGCGTGGTCGACGCTGTGGAATCGTGTGAGGCATAACAAATGGTGACATCACTTCGAGTCGCTCATTTACAAAATGATGGAACTACACAAAATCTCACAATCCATTTTCGACCTTTTCACAGCGCACGAAAGTTTTGGTTTATAAAGTAAACGTTATCGAAAATATGACCTTTCAACAAAATTAGCTTATCTTTTTCTTAAAGAAGACAAAACAAAAAAACTATTCTGACATTTCTGACTTATAAATACAATTACAGCAGAATTTTTGGCTGGTTAAATAACTAAAACTATGCCTTTAGAAAAACTAAAGCATTTATAGCTTTATCAGACAGCCGGTTCCTTATTCTATTAACTACATTTTCTGAAATTGAAAACACTCTTTCATTTTCAAATAGGCCCTAACTTTGGATTTGGTGACCTCTTCCCAGTAGTAAGAACTCTTTCTTTATTATAGATTTGACAGCGCCACTGCACTTGTCTTCTCATTTGTCGAAACGCCTTTAATTGCTTTTTCTAATCCAGTTTCGAAGCTGTCGTGTTCAGGTTCTGATGGGCTTACTTTATAACTTATTTTATAATTTTAAAGACTCAAATATGATTTCTCGAGTTCTCGACTTTTCTCGAGCTTAATTTCCCGGGAACAAAGCTCAACGATTTCCCGGGAATTCTCGGCTCGAGAATTCCCGGGAATGAACCCTACCATGAACGTTATTAGTTACAAACATTAGTCTGATCGACAGAAATATCACACATGTGAGTTTTTAAATTGGTGTGTAGGCAGCAGACAGTGCACCTTTAACCTGCGTGAGGACACTGACTACCCACTACAAAATTCAGGTAAATGCCTAAGAGTGTTGCATCAGGCATTTACCTTTTTTACTTTAAATATTTTCGTCCAAACAAAACTACATTTATCAATAAATGTTTTATCTATTTTTTGTTTCGTCTTTGGTCAAGCGCGACATCAACTGCTCCAAGGTCATTGGGAAACGTGCCTGTCTGCTCCGCTTTCCGCGAAATGTTTTGTATACATAACCTTGCTGTAAGTGCAGTTTCACGTTGAACTTTTTGCCACTTCATTTATTGTTTCAATAACAGATGTGAAAGGCGCCATTCACTCAATTTGTTGTTCACTTATTTAAAATTTTCGTCACGCCATTTGATTACAGC
>JAPWLS010001266.1:0-40253 GCA_028551675.1 Tineola bisselliella | reverse complement strand
CCAAATTACAATTATAAATATAATCATCAAACGGATTTTATTTTATTTTATTTCATTTGGATCATTTTTTACACTCTGAGACAACACTATTTTATTGGTAGGATGACCTCCAATAACAATTTATATTAAATGAATTTTTAATTGATTATCCGCAAATATTATTTTATTTGAAAGGATAAGGTATAAAATTTATAATATTTATAGATTAATTAAAACTAAGAAACAAAACACAAATTTTACAAAACAAACTTTTACTCTAATAATATATATAAAAATCATAACAAGAATCGCAAATAAAAAAAAATCAGCGCCATCTAGCGCCTATCCCCAAAAACAAATTAATTCCAACAGCGCTCACTAGATGGAGTTGTGGTGGTCGATTCTACAGGCCGAAAATACTTATTTAAGAAGATTTGAGGTTTTGACGTTTATTCTGTTTCTTGTTTCTTCTTGTCTTTTTAATTGACACAATACATTGTGATAATAATATTTTTAATCAATATTATATCACATCAGTTTTACTAAAGAGTTATATTAAGCTGAAATGCTTTATAGTGTTGCGTTTAACGTGGTTGAGGCAACGCCGTATTAGGTCTCGAAACGGCTGCCGTGTGAGGTCTGGCTAGACGCGACGGCTTAGCACCACCGACGCACGCGGTATATGACATGTACCTCGATGATATATCTTGAGGCTCTTGCTGGAAAGATAAAAAGTCTATTATCTTGTTATACCAATTAATAGTAGTTTGAATTGAAATATATTTATTTTGCATGAAACATCGGTACAGGGATGTAAATTAATAACATAATACAGTTTCACATGTCTCACCAATTACTTGGAGTGCAAAAAACAAAAAAAAAAAAAATTAATAACAGAATGTCAATTTACAATTATTTTATGTCAATCTTTCTTACATTTATATAGGTTATTATTTGTCAATATATACAATAAATTTATAATTATTGAAAACTCATAAAATATTATTATTATAGTCATTAAATCGGCAATCGTTAAAATTCCAAAAACAGTATAAAAACATCTTTGCGTCAGCCAAACATACAATCTATTTTTAAAACACTTTGTGTGTAATTTGATTGTAATACTAGTCGAATGTGGAACTCACGTGTTTGGGCTGACTGCCTGACTGCTTGGCTCTGGCCCTCATGTTGTTCCCGGTGTAAGCGACGCAGCGGACCTGCCACTCGCCCAACTGCTCATTCCAATGAACGAACTCATCTATAAGAGCCTGAAAATATTCAAACACAACATCAAAATATCATAATCAGAGTAATTAATGTAAATAAAGCTAGTATACATGGAGACTTTCAAAAATCATATTACACGTTAGATGAATATCTTACTGATAAAAAAGCTTGGACATAATCTATGGCAATTTATGTTTACCCATAGGTATATAATATATAGGATGACATGAATATATAAATAGGATGACAATGCCCCTTTACAGCAGCTATTCTTCTACATCATAGTAGATTTATTATATATTATTATGACATTAGTATGTAAGTGGTCAATGCCAGTATACAGCAGCTAAATCAAATTGATAATTAATAAATTTATTTCATTTATATCTATATTTGTATTGACGAGTAAAAGCGCTCCATTGGAGCCCAATTACTAAAAATAAATAATAAAAAAATTAAAAAAAGGATACAGTTTTTGTAGGTATGTAAGCGATAGAAAGGAAAACGATCGCAGTGTCGTGAACGGCAAGGGAGATATTTGTGTCTCTTTCACACATGCCTCAACTTCTTCACGATAAGAATATAGTTATCTCTTTCTAATAATTGTTTCTTCTTCTTTTTTTATTAATGACCTCAGATATCTATTAAAGACAATTCTGCCAATGTCCAGTACTTAATAAGAAATTATAAAATTTTAATTCACACGTAAATCCTCATGTCAAATAAAACATGATTGTTTCTTACAGTCCAAAGTACAATCTGTATCCATTGTCTGAAAAAGACTTGTACCAACCTGATATTCCTTAGGTATATAAGAATCGAGTACTAAGTCAGCCAATTGTATCTCTCTCTTGAGCGCCCGCACGCTGTCCAGTATGCCTTCCATCTCCCTTTGCTGCTCACGCTGCTGATCGGTCAATTCGGCCTGAAATTGTAATTCTTCAAGTGTGATTACAATTATTACAGTCGTTTAAAAAAAATCAGTCGTTTATTTTGACATAACGTTTCGCACGTTTTTTGATGATGCCATGTTATATGTCATTTAACACGATTTATCACGATTTAAATTATGAATTTGTAGCGAATTAAAAAAATAATTTTAAATATATATATATATATAATATGGATTTCCGATTATAACGTTGAAACAACTAATTAAATTATTAGGTCGTTTAAAAAAAATGGCGGTTAATTTTGACATAACGTTTCTTTTGTTTTTTATTGATGTTATATGTCATTTAACACTAGATTTATCACGTATTTAAATATGCATATTTCTACCGACAAAAAAAAAGATTTGTTACGAATATATATAAAATAATATGAAGTTCATAAAACTAATTCTTCTGTTATAGACTAAAGAAGATTAGAAGAATTAAAGAAAATGTTACACGCAGTAGGAATTTTAATTTGATCTTGCAAGAGCAGTCATTTTGACTGAAAGCACTTGATTTTCTTTATATTTATCTATTTGAATTTATTAATTATTTTTAATTACTTTATATATTAAAAATGATAAACAGTATTAAAAACGTTGCTCGCTACTCATTGCCAAATTTCAAAAACAGACTGGACAGGTGGTTACAAAATAGACAAAAGTGATAGTGTATACACCAATGCTTGATGTAGGCATATCAGCAATGCACTGCTCGGTTATTAAAATAATATGAAGTTCATAAAACTAATTCTTCTGTTATAGATTAAAGAAGATTAGAAGAATTAAAGAAAATGTTAGATGCAGTAGGAATTTTAATTTGATCTTGCAAGACCAGTCATTTTGACTGGTCTGGTAAAACTAGTGTTAAAGCACTTGATTTTCTTTATATTTATCTATTTGAATTTATTAATTATTTTTAATTACTTTATATATTAAAAATGATAAACAGTATTAAAAACGTTGCTCGCTACTCATTGCCAATTTTCAAAAAGACTGGACAAGTGGTCACAAAATAGGCAAAAGTGATAGTAAAACATCAATGCTTGATATAGGCTGCTCGGTTATTACACAATAATAATAATAACAATACCTTTGCAGAATTGAGTAGTTGCACAGCGCGTTTCAGTTTTCTAGTCTTAGCTGCGTTCTCCTCTTGAAGACTCGTGTAACGTTCTTCTAGATCCAGACGTTCAGCCTTAAAACAATCGTAAATTATCGATAAAAACAAAAAAATACTCAATTTGACTTCTATATATGATCTCAGTCAATCTCACTGATAAGGTACCAGGACAAAATCGAATAGAAATTTAAAAAATTAGCTTTTTAATGAAGCATAGCACGAAGTAAAGGTTTATTTAATTTATTAAATTTTATAAAGATATCATAATATATACAAAAAAATAATATAAAATATAATAAAAAATATATATATTTTAATAATTTAATTACGGGTAGTATTCAATTTGACTTCTATATATGACCTCAGACAATCTCACTAAAAAGGTACCAGGACAAAATCGAATGAAAATTTAAAAATATCCTTTTTAATTAAGCATAGACTAATGTTGTTAGTGTGGATTATACTTTACGTCACATTATATGACAAAAAAAACTTGGGTGTGATCTACTATTCTTCTCTCAGTATAACAGAAGCAGTTACCTCTTTCTTCATAAGATCTTCTTGCAGTCTCTGCTCATTGAGTTTTCTCACTTCCAACTCCTTAGCCGCTTGCTCGAGTAGCTTCCTTTGAGTGTCGGCCTTGTCGAGTAAATTTTCACCACCGACAAGAACTTTAGATTCCAATCGTTGTAGCTTGTCTTTCAAATCTTCTTGTTGTTTTCTTTAAAGAGAAAAATAACAGCAATAAATGAATAAATCTTCTACATCATAGTAGAATTATTGAAGTGAAACTTCTTTATCAAGGTATGAGAGAAATTTGTTGTCACATTTTTCTGTTACGCGTCACGTTTTTCTGTTACGTGCCATATAAGTAATACTTTTTTCAAATCGCTGTATCTCGAGAACCAATGACGTCAGCGCGACCGTGTAAAGGTTTTATATGTTATAACAGTGGCTTCCAAAGTTGAAGTAAGACCCGTCTAATAAAAATTTCCAATCTTACCACTCACCTCTTTGACTGTCTTAGGTATATTAATTGGTAATGCTCAGAGATTCCCTAGTAGCGAGTAGTGGAACTAATTAATGCCTTGTATTCGTTCTAATTGGAATTTGTTAAATTAATTTCCAATATGACTGAAGGAATGTTCTATTAACCGATACATATTAAATTTTAAGGTACATTTAACACTCGCTCTGGACTGAACAATGGCAGCTAAAATTGGTAAGTATATATAATGTAAATGAATATTATTTTTGTTTGTGATAATTTATTTCATATTATGACGAGTACAAATCCTTTTTTGTAAATGACAGAACAAAGCTCAAACAAACTCACTTAGTACGTTGAAGTTCGGCTTTCTTTTCCTCCAACACTTTTCTTGCTAAATACGCCTTCTCTCTATTCAGGTTATCCTGAAAACACAACTGGTTAGCTTTCACCAAATTCCTAATACGCAGGTTGTAGGCTTTGCAATACACTACTAGGGTTTATATCAGAGGTGGCCAAGCTGCGGCTCTTTGAATGATTATTTGTGACTCTCGATAAATGTGACCGAGTAGTTTTATATTTAAAAAAATATAATCGTTCCGTATGTGTTTCAAAATGTCTTTTAAATTACTGACAACAAATATGAAAGACTAAGTGCAACGTTTTTTTAATACCTTTTAAATACATATTTAATTGCAGCTCGCGAAAAATTTCTAATTCAAAGCCGGACTATCAAGTAGCTTGACCACCCCTGGTTTATATTTTGGTAGTCAAAAGAATATATGTATAATTTGGAAAAGTTCCAGGCATTTGAGATCAGGTTATTAAGATATAGAACATCAGCTTGAAGCCAGAGGCGTTCAAGTCTTTTTGCACTTGGCTTTCTCGTAATGTTTAATGTTTGCGCAGCAGACTGGCATCCGTATCATCATTTATTCATTCATTCATTTCATTCACTTATTCTTATTTATCACTAAGATTTATTTATTATTATTATCTAAATTATATAAGTACTAACAATACTACAATATTTGAACAAATAACAAAATATAAATACATAGTATACAATCTACAATTCTCACATATACTGTGCAAATTTGGTTGAAAGGAGTAGTGCTTCACTACTCCCACATACTAAAACCAAATACTACTATCTCGCTCGACAAACTGAAACAGCAAACCCGTTTGACGAGAGCCAAACTTGTTAATATTTTGGACTACCGTCATTACAGTTTTAACTAGTACGGAGTACATTATGTTTAGCATTAAGTTAGCCGCAGTGTTTTGTTATTATGTTTCTTTAAATATTGTTTAATACTTTATAGTGTTTATATAATTTTTTACTTTATTTTTTTCTACTTCTTTCATTGTTTATATAAAGCTATTTTAAATATTATAATAGGCTAAGTTTAAATAAATGAATAATAAAATATTAGTAAATTTAAATATGAGTTAAAAAAACATATAATGAGTTTGAATGCCTTGTGATGGTGTTGTCAATATTCTACGTACGATATGTTTATTTATAGTTATTATTATTATTGTTATCTCAATTAAGTGAAGTTTTTTAAAATTCTTTTTGAGTAAATAAATGTCTTAAACCTTATAAATAAATAAAATAAAAGTATTTGTTTTAATTTATAAGTTTTCTTTAAATATATGTTGAACTATTAGGTTATCAAACTTAGCTTAATTTCTTTTCAATGTAGTTGTTACTTTCAGGTGTGGGTTTGTTAACTGTTTGTTTGTGTGTATTTAAATAAATAAATCCACTGTAAATGCTGACCTTCTCTTCTCTTCTGATTCTGCGTTTCTCTTTCCGTTCCTCAGGATCAAGGTCCTCCAGTTCTGGGTCTGTGAGTGTGTCTGCGTCGCTCAGTTCAGGCGAAGACTCCTCTTCTTCTTCCTCTTCTAATTCTGGAAAAAGAACATCGTAATCATTTATTCTAACTTTGGCATCTTTTAATTGAAATTTAATTTAGCTTATAATAGTAGCTGTCATTTATATAATAGCAAGTGTTAATACAATTTAGTTGATAGGCTTAATAAATAAATCAGTAATTCTGCAATAATTAGCTCCATCTAGTGGTGATAAACAAAGATAATTTAATTCTAATAAAATGAAATGAAAATCGTTTATTAGCATAGGCACTAAGACCGTGCACTTGCTCATCGTTAGACTCTACAATGGCTTCGGAAAGGCGTATGACGAGAACAAGACCACAAGAAACTCGCCAATAATATAAATTAATATATAATATAACGTAATACAAATTCCCACTAGTTTAGATTTGCTAAGAAAATAAAATTCAAGTGCAATCATCTTGACTTATATTTGAAAAATAATCAATTTAAGCGCCATCTAGTGGTTATCAACAAAAATATATTAATTCAAACTTCTCCCACTAGATGGAGCTTGATTACTATTAACGCGTTAGCATTTATTTGGAGTATTATAATCACGGAGTTAAGGAGGTTGTATACATACCGTTACAATTGTCTTCCAATTGTTTCTTTAATTGATCAATCTCTTGTTGGAATCTGTAAGTAGAAAGTGAAACTGTATTTTAAAAATACTATTAACAATTAATACTGTGTTATTTTTAAACAGTGCAATTCCCAGAAGAACTGTCATAGGTTTCAAGACGAGGACTACAGAAACATGGAACACCCAAACCTGGCTTTGTTAAGAAAATAAAACGACTAAAAGTTAAGTTTAGTTAATTTAAAGAAGAAGGGATGGAGGGAAGGGGGGTATAGTAATGAATGAGATATAGTAGATATATAGTACACCTGTCTTTATATATATCTTAACTTTTTAGAGGGAGGAGGGGAGAGAGAGAGGAGGAGGAGGAGGAGAGGGGGGGGGGATGTCTAGTTTCGGGGACACCTGATACCGCAGACGGAGGTCGTGTGACTGACCTCGTGAGTAAAGCGTCGCTGGGCTCGCTGTTCATATGCGTTTTATTCTCAATGTTCTTCGCTCTGTTGGCATACCGCAGCGTGCTGATCGTCTCCACGTAGTTCGTCTCGGCCGGGCTCACTGTCGCTATCTGCAACACAGAAACAAGTGCGAGTGCCTTATTGGAACAACTTTTATGACAGATGATAATAATAATAATAATCTTTATTTCCTCAAATACAAAAGCCCTACATATATAGATATACATACAAATTCATTCCTTTGATAAACGAATCTTTTGTACCTGTATCTAGTTTGTATTTATTATACTTCAACAGACTGCGACCCCCTTTAAAAACAAACTCGACCCCTCGCTTGAGAAAAGATGCTATAGATTAGGGATGTTGCGGATGCAGATTTTGTCACATCCGCGGATGCGGATCCGTACAAAAAACATAAGTGTGTGTAGGGGTAAAAAAAGACAGTAATATTTATCTTTTCTTTATTTAATAATAAAGTAGTGAGTGAATTACTATTACTAATTATTTCAGTAATTAAATTTGAATATTGGAGCATTGTATTTAATGAAAAGCAGAATGGCCGCTTTTTCGGACTCCAGTCTGTTTCGCAAGGGTTCGTATATTAATCCACATCCGCATCCGCATCAGCTCCGCATCGATTTATGCGGATGCGGATGTCTAAATCGATGCGGATGTTCCGCATATGCTTGCTTAATATTTATAATTGTATAAAAACCTAAAATACTAACCATGAGCGTCTTAGAATTGCCACCGAGCGAGTCTTGCAGCAACCTTGTCAATTTAGAGTTCCTGTACGGTATATGAATAGACTTGTCATCGACGAGTGCCGAAATCACATTCCCGAGAACCGACAGCGACTGGTTGATCTTCGTCGCCTCCTTCAACCTCGTGCCAGTTGCTTGCGTTTTACTTTGCCTTTCTGATCCCTGCGAACAAAATGATATTAATTAGTCGATGCTTTTCTTTTTATCCTATCATGATGTTAAACTTGGGTGTAATTCCTCCCTATGGCCGGCATAGAGGAGACCAATGAAAATATTGTATTTATTGAAATGAAATGAAAATAACTTCTTAGCACAGGCACTATAGGCGTGCGCTTGCTCATCGTTAGACTCTACCATGACTTCGGAAAGGCGTATGACGAGAAGAAGACCACAAGAAACTCGTCAATCACAGTCTGTACATAAATAAATTCTTCATTACAAAAAAAAATTCACATTGGCGAGCTTAATGCCGTCGGTATCAACTACTAGCTAATCTTTGTCGGTGTAATAATATAATAATATATACTTAAATACATACATATTTATAAAGAAAAGTTATAAGTGAATTTAATAAATAGTAGAATTAAGAGATATTTTGTTTTGAGATAAATCAGTTAGAAGATTTTCTTAAATGCGACTGATGAATGAATGTAAGTACATGAAATACAACCCAAAAAACATGTACCACAAGAATTAAATTACGCAGCTATTATTACGGTCGGGTATTTATAAAAACCCACTAAGTTCATACCGCCAAATCGACAAGATGCAATTTCCCCATGTTCACCCTCATCTTGCCACCGAGCCGCTTGCTGGACTCCACGGTTATGGAGAAGATGGCGTGCGACCTGGAGCTCTCGATGTTCATGGCCGTCGCCCCGATGTGCCTGTTTTTGTTGCCCACGGACATGATCTTCTCCAACTCATCCGCATTATGGACCACATATCCTAAAATACATACATACATTAGCTAACCAGAGGGAGAAAGCTTCTTTTTTTCTAGAATTGACCCATCATATCAGGTCAGAAAGAGATGCAATATTAATTCAGCGCATTTTCTCTCTCTAACAACTATATGCTTCCATTTACAGAGGAGTATATCTCAAACCTCAAATTAGATTACAAAAACACAAAAATGATCAACTTTTTTTTATAGTACTGGGTCCTTTTAAGAAGTTAGTATCTATAATTTATTTATTTATGGTATGCAAAACAGATTACAGCTAAAAAATCTAATCTGCCAGTTTAAATATGCCAGCAGTATGAAGTTTACCACATACCAGTGAGATCCTTAACAAAAACTCCTATATCAGGTCGCTCCTTCACTTCCAGACTCTGATGTGGATTATTTCCCAGCAGATCACGAACCTCTTCATTGTAGATTTCTAAATAAGTCACGCATACCAAAAACCTGAAAGTAGTATTTCAGTATCATTTGAATTTATTATTGATAACTTGACACGTTTCTAAAATAGCTTTTATTTATTTACTTTTAGTAATTGGGCTCCAATAGAGCGCTTTTACTCGTCAATACATATACAAATTTAATTACATACTAATGCCATAATAATCCCTACTAACATTATAAATGTGAATCTGAGTTTGTTTGTTACGTTTTCACGCCACAACTACTTAACCGATCATCATGAAACTTTGTCACATATTTTTGAAGATACTAGAAGTAACATAGAATACTTTTTATTAAAAAAAAAATAAGTTTTTGAAACATCATTGTTTTTTAAAAAAATTTAAAAATTGATAATCCCAGCCAAGCAAGAAAATATAGTTATCATATTGATTCATTTCTATTGAAATGATCTCTGATATTTATTTAATGACTTAAATGCGAGTGAAGCTGCGGGTAAAAGCTAGAATATTATAAATCTACTATAACATAGAAGAATAGCTGCTGTATAGGGGCATTGTCATCCTATTGTATGCCTAAGGGTAAACATAAAATGACATAGATTATGTCCAAGCTTTTTTATCAGTAAGATATTCATCTAACGTGTAATAAGATTTTTGAATAAGTTTGCTTATGCCTATGCGGGATGATTCAATTAAACGTTTGAATCCAAAAATGTGGTATTAAACATTGAAATGAAAATACAATAATTCATTAGCATAGGCACTTGCTTGATTCTACCATGACATGAGAAAGGACAGGACGAAAGAGACTACAAGAAACCAGTAAATTAAAGCCTAGATGTAAAACTAATCTACATTTTTTTAATGTATCAAAAGTTGTATAACGACACGGAGGCAAGACGTGTAATGGTGGAGGATGAAAAGCTAATAAAATCTAGCTTTAAAGTTAAAGTTTTTAGCAAGTACTTACTTCTCATCATCTTTTGCATTCGCTATATGACTGAATATATGTGCAAATGAATTTGGTATAATGCCTCTGAGCTCCGGAGCCGTATTACTACCGGCCATGGTGTAGGTCTTTCCGGTACCTGAAAAAATATGTTTATAGTTAAATTTGTAAAAAAAAATAATATTAAGTATTGATTATCATTTATAGCTTCATTTAGAGCCAATGGCTTGGCTTTAGTTGAGGACCCCAAAACTGTACAAATAACAAAAAGGTTAGGTTAGGTTAGAGTTAGCTCTATATTAGTAGACGGCCGTATAGCCCGTTATAAACTTGTCTTTTTTAAAAAAATTGGCACAATTTAGAAAAAAAAAATTTACATTTTCACATTTAGTAAATCCTGAGGTCCTCAACTAAAGCGTAACCGTGTCAATGACATACATACATACATACATATTAACTAAAGAGAAAAAAGAAGATTTAATTTTTAAGAACATCATACCTGTCTGCCCGTAAGCAAAGATGGTTCCGTTATAGCCTTTTAAAACTTGTTCAATGATAGGTGACGCTGTTTGAACATATATGTCCATCTGAAATATTAATATAAACCTCTTAATCATCATCATTTCCTGAAACTGATATAGTGGAGCAACTGCTGCATGCAGACATCGGTATATAGCAACACCTGTATCTGTTCATGAACCACACTCTAGTTTAACATCAGACGGAGTGTAGACATATGTTAGGCTAATATAAAAAATCCTAGTTATTTATATATTATATTATATATATATATATATATAT
This sequence comes from Tineola bisselliella, assembly GCA_028551675.1. Lineage (NCBI taxonomy): Eukaryota > Metazoa > Arthropoda > Insecta > Lepidoptera > Tineidae > Tineola > Tineola bisselliella. The sequence continues at coordinate 29,177 of JAPWLS010001266.1, read as the reverse complement.
AAGCAACATCCCAATAAGAAATTACAAGATTTTAAAACACACGTAAACTTGATGTCTTGAAAAACTTCACACTGATACACACCTGTGAAGTATTCTCATCAAATACAGCATCATAGGTGTACAAGCGAGGTGGTTCCGGAGGATTCACATTGCTTCTGCTCACAGCAATGCTATTATTCACTGTATCTACTGAAACGCAGTTGGAGGCACCTTCCAGTTTCTCCCGCTGATCCATCGGACGTACACGGACAACCACACGCACATTTTCAACTGTAGATGCATTATCAGCGTCCTAAAACATTTTTTTTTATTTACAATGCAGATTATCTCTTTGTATTTATAGTTTGAAAGTAATTTTAGGTCATCAATTGTACTAATTTGTGATTGACCCTGAAGAATATGTTTTGGTATTTTTTCGTAATAGTTACAGATTAATCTTAATAAAAAATATGTTTATAAGGGCTCCATGGAATTATTATATATTCCAAATAATAATATTATTAACATATCAATTGTTTATTTAAATTAAATTCATTTATATACAAATATAAAAAACAGCTGTTATTCTCAGACACGATTTATACAATTGTGTTTTAATCTACTGATACTTAATGAGCTACAATGATTGTACATACCGGCATTTTGTATTTCCACACTTTCAAATCACTATTTTCGTATAAAATACTGAAAATTAAAGAAAAAATACTTCGCAAATACAAAAATCAATAAGAAATTTTGACATTTGTTTTTAGTGTTGTCGCTATAGCAACTGTGTTTCAGAACCTATATAAAAAATCTAAAATATTAATATGGTAAGTAATTATCTCTCAAATAAAACAATAATATTAATAATTTAGATCAAATAATACTGTGAATAATAATTATAAATGATTTTAGATGTTTTTTGAAAGTTCCAACAACTTTCACTTTCACGGTTACCCGTCAACATTGAAATCGAAAAGTGTCAAATGAACACTAATCGAGAGTGTCGTCGCTGATTGTTTTAATATTTATTAATTTGATAGGACATCTTCAATGTCTTAAACAATTTAGACATATTTCAAATAAAGCAGTATATTATTCATGAATACAGTGATTCAATTATGTCGGAGAGTGTTGTAGATAAGAATTACGATAGCGATAAAGAAAAATTTGATGAAGTATTTGAAAACGGAAATAAAACTGTTTTATTTAATGTAGAAAACACAGAAACAACTACAAACAATAGTGATACAATCCAGAATGAATCTACTTCTAGTCAAACGAAGGAATTACAAGAAAAGCAAGATGAAATGGACGTAATTGTCGAGTCGAATAAAGTTTCTAAAAATGAGGAATTATTTAGTGAATCGCCTAAATCAATAGTATTTAATAGTGTAGAAACGTGTAATAATAAAAATGAGACAATAAATATGGAGGCAATCGTGACAGAAAACGCTTCTATAGAAAAACCAAGTAATCTAAGTGATTTATCAAATAGAAAATATTTTACATCATCTACGTATAGTTTAAATGATAATTCGGGTAAAGAAAACGTATTTGCTGACTCTCTAATAAGCAGAAGTGCCGAGGACATATCGAATTTAGATAAAAATGATTCACTACAAGGGCATAGTGATAAGACAAAACAAATGACAGCAGTGCATCTAACACCTGAGATACCACAACATTTATTAGATGCTAAATATGTAAAAATAAATAGAGAAAATTTATCACAGGATTTTGGTAATATAGTTAAGAATGTGCATGGAATTTTTTCATCAGTAAGTGGTAGTTTGAAGAATGTTTATTTATCACAAAAAGTGCCAGTTAAAATACAGAAGTCTAATGTTGCTGTGAAGAGTTTAGTTAATGGACGTATTGTTGAGGATATTTTTGAAGATGAAACCGAGGTGAAGGTTGAGGAGCTGAATTTAAAGGAGGCTGATATAGGTAATGGCTCTTTGATTTAAAACTTGTTTTCCATTTATGTGATAAAAATAATCTTGTTTAGCATAGTGTCATATGAAGTTATTTGGGGATATTCCAAATGATTTTATACCAAATAAACATCATTACCACTGGTCTAAACATATACAGTTGAACCTGGATTAGCGAGAACTGGATTAGTGAGAATGATGGTCGGGTCCCATCACTTTTAACCCCAAGTAAATCTATGAGTGACAGTAAGACACCATACACCTCTGTTTCAAGTGTCCATTTCATATCATTACCACTTCTAAAACTTTTTAAATTCCGAATAATGAACAAAACAACAAAAAAATATTCACGATTTCATAGTATTTTGCATTTTGCTCCATGTTTTACCTAGCTTTATATCACTATATCGATATAAAACACTGTAATAAACTAATTTTTCACATAATTTCACTATTTTATACAATCTTTAAAAGAAAATTCATAAACTTGTTACTCAATAAACTGTATTCAATAACTAATAATAATAAATAATACAAATATGAATACAAGTACATCCAAATTTATGATTATAATTACATATGTATTTATTATGATTATTCCAGAAAAAACAACCCCAGCGGAGTCACCGCAAGAAACGGAATTAGCAACAGATAATACTAGACTACAAGTGGAGTCATTGGAGAAGATGTTGGAGGAACAGAGAAAGGAAATAGGGAATCTTAGAGAGAGAGCGAGACAACACGCCAATGAGATGAAGGAAAGAGATCAAATGTTTAAAGATTTGGAGTGGAAGATGGATGGAGTATGTATTTTTTTTAAATGATACAGTTACATACATTGTTTATTTCTTTTATTATTTACTGTGGGCTTATCACGAATTTAGTCTGGCTTTCGAATCGAGCTGTCATAAGTAAAACGGATCCGTTAGCAATCGGGATCATGAATTTTTATTAATGACTAACGAGCACCAGCAATCTATCAAATGAACGAAAGATCGAGACGTTCGAAAATTAACAAAAAGTATCTAAAATATTGTAGTTCCAAATCCGGTCGCGGTGGCGCTGCTCAAATTTCCATACAAATCGCTTGAAGCGAACTCGGTTCGAAAGTCAGACTAAAATCGTGATAAGCCCACAGGGTGGTTGAGTTGTACGTTTGGAGCTAAGCCAAGTTAAGTATTATTAGTGGAGTCCAATGAGAAAATATTATTTTAAACAATAGATGAATATTACAATGATTCGAAATGCGAATGATGATTAATTAGATAATTTGTAATTTCGAATATTATATTAGATTCCTGTGCTCTGCCAGGGTGTGGCATTGACATGGAATTGAAATTAAATGTGACATGCAATAAATATGTATAAATTTGAATTAATTCACATGACACTAGCTAATCATAGGCTATATGTTTGGTAACGTAAGTAACTTATTACTATTAGAGCAAAACGAATATTTACAACTACCCACGTAACAATTAGTATAATTTAGCTTAATTGACAGTATCAGTAATCTTGACAGATGACAAAGAGGGTGGAGCAAGCGGAAAAGGATAAAGATTTAGCGGTAATGCGTTATGCCAACAGCGAACGGACGATTATAGAGGCGAAGAAGTGCGCACAGAACGCGCAGAAGGCTGAGCAGGCGGCCGTTTTGGAGGTGGAACTGCTGAATAATAAAATTAAGTCGGCACACGCTGAGAAACAAAGGATCTGTCAACTTTATGATGATAAGGTGATTTCATTTATAATTAGTCTTAATAAAATAAAATCTATAAGTTCCTATTGGAACGTTGATTTGTCCAATATAATTAATTATTAAAATGGCTTCGGAAAGGCATATGACGAGAGGAATACCACAAGAAACGAATTAAATTTTGAAATAATACCTAATAATACAAAAAACAAATTAATATAAATATATAATTACCAATATACAGCAACTGTAATAGTGGCTTGTTCATTTCAACAATAGATATAATAATTTTAAGTATTGGATGTCATTTGTAGTTTCATTTAGTATAATATATAAATATAGTCACTTAATACAGCCTCACCCCCAATTTTTTTTGTGACTAGTTTTCCTAGAGTATTATACCACCGGGAATCATTTCAAAATTGATTCTTGTTTAGAAATTAATTTTTATTTGTGATTAAATAATGTCGTCAAAAAAACTTGCCATAGTAGTGTCTAGATTTTTTTTTACATATAATGACCGCGAAAAATCTTTCAAAATTTTAGGGAAAAAAAGAAATGATATTTTTGTCTAAAAATTACAGGCATTCTGAAATTTGTAAGGGTTATGAGATAGCAACTACTTAGCTTGAATACAAAAAAAAATCTGAAATATTTGTAAATTTGTGGTCGTGGCACTTGAAAATATCATATAGGGTGTCAATTTTCGAAGGTTTTCAGAATTTACTTAGTATTTTCAAAAAAAATTAGATATATAAATTTTCTTATTTTTCCTCGAGCAGTGAAGAACGGGTCCACCCACTGGTGCCGGCTTATCGTTGAGTTTTGGGACACCCTGTATAAGTAATAACCTCTAAACCCATTGATAATTTTTTCAGTAGTAAAGTAATTCTGTTTCAGTGCCATGAGCTGCAAAACGTTGAGCGTGAATTGAGCAAGACACGTGAAGACCACAAAGAGCTCGACGGTAGACTGAAATGGACTCAGAGTAAATTGAGACTTGAAATAGATGTGAATAAGGTATGCTGACACGTTAAAGGAGGGTTCTTGACGAACGTATGCTAGGTGATGCGGCGACCGCCCCGCCTCCTCTTTCGTCTTAGAGCGGGCGATATTTTGTGTAATCATAAAAAAATTTAGACTTGAAGAAGTTTATTTAGACTATTAAAACTACAATAAATATTAAAAAAGAACTAATAATCGAGATACATCGTAATACCTCGCCTTTAAGCTACAGTCGAGATAAATCGTAGTGCTACGACTCCCGCCTTTCAACTACAGTCGAGATAAATCGTAGTGCTACGACTCCCGCCTTTCAGCTACAGTCGAGATAAATCGTAGTACCAGGACTCCCGCCTTTCAGCTACAGTCGAGATAAATCGTAGTGCTACGACTCCCGCCTTTCAGCTACAGACGAGATAAATCGTAGTACTAGGACTCCCGCCTTTAAGCTACAGTCGAGATAAATCGTAGTGCTACGACTCCCGCCTTTCAGCTACAGACGAGATAAATCGTAGTGCTACGACTCTCGCCTTTCAGCTACAGACGAGATAAATCGTAGTGCTACGACTCCCGCCTTTCAGCTACAGACGAGATAAATCGTAGTGCTACGACTCCCGCTTTTCAGCTACAGACGAGATAAATCGTAGTACTACGACTCCCGCCTTTCAGCTACAGACGAGATAAATCGTAGTACTACGACTCTCGCTTTTAATATGTTAATAAGACATGTAAGCGAGAAGAGATAGAGAAAGATACTAATGTATTCTTACAGGAAAGTACGGAGCGAGCCGAGAAATTGTCGCAACAAGTCAAGGAATTAGAGGCCGCTAAGGAGACGGCCGTCTTGAACGCAGCCGACACGTTGCGTGCTAAACGATTGGGTTGGTTCTGTTGTTCATTTAGCTACTCACTGCGATTTTCAAATGGATACAGTTTTTGTAGGGATATAACCGATAGAGTCGTGAACGGCAAAGAAGATATCTGCATCCCTTTCACACATGATAAAAATATAGTTATCCCTTTCTAATGATAGTTTCTTACAGTTCAAAGTCCAATTTGTATCCATTTGAAGATTGTTGACTGAACCACTTGAATTCCTTCACTTTTTTCATAGATATATCAGTACATACTGATATTTGAGAGATTTTAACACTACTAGTGCTAAATTATTCTTAATTTTTTCAGAATCCACACTGAAAGAATGTCAAGCATCATTAATATTATGCCGTCATGAGAAAGAGGACCTGGAGTGTAGATTTAATGCTGTATCACAACTTTTAGATGGTACTAAGAAAGAGTTGGATGTTGCTAAGGGCACCTTACAAGAACAGGATGTCAAGGTGAGCATTACGTTTTATTAAGGGTAGAAGTGGTCACATAGACTGTAATAAAAGAGTGAACTGTGATTTCAGCTTAAACAATTAGTCGAGAGTAATGCCCGTTTGGAGGAGGAGGCTGCGTCGTTGGCAGGTCTGACTGCGCAGGCGTCGCTAGCTGAAGCGTTGGCTGCACAATTACAGAGGTACTATTTGTTTATTAGGGTATTATTATTTTATGTATTGTATGTATTGTGTATATTTAGTTATTATTTTTCTTTTCATTGCACCAAATATCACCGCTCACACCGACAAAGGTTAGCAGCTGGTAGTTGCTACTGACGGCCTTAAGCTCGCCTATGTGAAAAAAAAAATTATTATTATTTTGCAATAAATAATTTATTTATTTATAGCGACTTTGATAGTGACTGATAGATGGCGCTACTAAGTTCTGAATCTCGCATACTATATCAATTATAAATAAGTTTAGGCTTTTTTTAAAAAGTATCTATTTAATACTTGTGCAGGGAGACAGCTCGTGTCTCACAGGCCGAGGAGGAGTTGTGCAAGGAGCGAGCGAGATCGGAGACCTGCGTTCGACGTGAAGCAGCTGCGTTACAGCACGCGGTGACGCTCACTGCTGGCAATGTCACGCACACGGCGCTCAGAGAAAAGGCGCAGGCCGAGGTGAGTATCAATGGAATAGCTCTAAAAACTCTATATAGCGACACTTGTAGAGGGTTGTTAAGAGAAGGCAAATAAACGTATAAAATTGACAAATAAATTTTATTGATACAAATAACAACAAAAAGTTTACAAATGTGGGTAGTTGAATATTCTATACATCATTCACTTTTTTTACTACCAGCTTAATGAAGTGTTATAACCTTATATCTATATTTTAAACGTAATGTGGTTAGTATAGTTGACAGTCTTCAAATGGATACAGATTGGAATTTCGAGTTGAAGAAACAATCATTAGAAAGGGATAACTATATTCTTTTAGTTTGTGAAAGGGATGCAGATATCTCCTTTGTCGTTCACGACACTCTATCGGTTATATACCTACCTACAAAAACTGTATTCATTTGGAAATCGTCGACTGTATATTACTTGTAGTCAATACAGAGTAATAAATTTTTGACTTCAGGCTCGAGCGTTGGCAGCTGATAACAAATGCTTGCGGGAACAGTTGACGGTTTTAGAAGCGAAAGTTTGCGAGTTGGAAAAATCACTCGCCGACGAAACGGAGAGACGAAACAAAGAAAACAGAGTATTGGCTAGAAAGGTGATTGTATGGACACATACGTCAAGTTCAGACAGCCTTACGCTTGTAGATTATTCGTGTTAACAAATCCGAAAGCGGCTTTAAGAGTGCTAGGCCGACTGATGATGGTATTGGCTTGGGATAGTAGCACCACTTGTAAAGCTGTATAGCCGTCGTGTTTCGGGAATAGTTTGGAAGTGGCTGGGTTAATGAGAGGAGTGTGCCCTGTCAAGCGTGAGCGTAACCAACCATGGGATCAGGGTGGGGCAGCAGTCTAAAATTAGCAAATACCCGCAGTCTTATCTCGGTTATTTTTTTCATACAAAAAGGTTACATCTGCACCCTATATCTGTATGTATATTTCTAATTATCCAAAGCAGTTAAATAAGGTTTTTGAGTTTGGTTATGTACCTTACAAGGCAGAGCCATGCTGTCAGGTCAAGATGTCTGTTTGTAGTAATAATAATAATAATAATAAATACTTTATTGCTTTAAAACATAATAATAACAATACAACAACAATAGGAAGCAGATTTAGAGCAATTGGTGATCTTATCACTAAAAGTAATTTCTTCCAGATAACCAATTGTCATAGAAGAAGCAGTAATAGTATTGGGCAATGCAATTTAGATAAATATAAGTAAACTAAACATATAATGAACATACACATATATAATTTCAACATATACAAATAGTAGTAACAGTTGTCTCTCCTTCATAGACTGCTTTATAGTTTAGTATTAGGTGCAATGTATGTCAGGTTACTAAGTGCATTATTACAGGTGGCGGAGTTAAGTGAAGAATGCAACGATGCGAATAAAAAGTTAGAATGGGAGAAAGGTGAAAACGCTGTGCTTAAAAAAAAACATGCCAGCACTATTAAGGTTGGTGTTGATTCGGAAGCTTCGAACTGTCACTTGTAGATGTCGCTCTATGTGTAGACGTCACTTGTCAATATAGTTTAAAATTAAAATTTAAAGTTCAAATTGTCAGGCTCCATCTAGTGGGAGTTATAGGAGTTATTATGTCTTTCGATCGCCCCTAGATGTCGTAATAGAATTGCGGAGTTCAGTTGTAGCAAATGTTTTAACTTTTATCAGAATTCACTTTACAGAATTATCGTAAAATTTTGCAGATAGAAGCTAAGGATATCGTTATTATGCTAAATATTTAATGAAATATTCAGACGGCATCTAGTGGCAGTTATGGGAGTTAAAATGTCTTTGTTGATCTCCACTAGATGGCGTTGATTTAATTTTCTTTTTTAAAATTTTGTTTTAAGGAATTAAACCGTGAACTGCAGAGGACTTTAAAGAGATGTGAACAATTAGAATCAAAACGTCCGCAATCTGATCCAGAGACTTCAACGAGGACTGGTATGTTGGACAGATCTAGCAACCTGCTGTCACTGGATGCTCGCTAAGACTCCTGTTAATGATTTGTCGTGTTTGCTTGTAGGTTCTGTTAGCTCTCTAAGCAGCAGTGATAATGTGTCAACGAATTGTGAAGAGAAGGTCCAGAATGGGCATGATTACATTCCTGAAATACAGGTGCGTTGTTATTATATACTATACAATTATGTCTGGTTTGGGTTTTTATATAGTAAACTGGGAAGGTTCTATTGGTACGAATGTAACTTTATTATAAGTACACACGACGATTTTCAAATGGATACAGTTTTTGTAGGTATATAGGTGGTAGAAAGAGAAAAGTAAAGGAGATATCTGCATCCCTTTCACACATGATAATGTAATTATCCCTTTCTAATGATTGTTACTTCCAATCCAAAGTTCAATCTATATCTGTTTGAAGATTGTTGACTGTACCTTCTTTGCATAGACCAGCCATTCTCAAAGTGTGTTCCGCGGAACCCTAAGGCTAAAATACTGCAAAAAATACCTACCAAAGGGAGATTATAAGGTTACAACTAAATATTACGCAATATTACATTGCAATATGATTATTCATAAATACATATAAATCAGTTTTTTATAATTATATTAAGGCTTTTTCCTTCGCCAAAAAAGTTTGGGAACTGCTGGCATAGACGAATTGTCAATATTCTCAGGTACGTGAACCGGATCGTCAAGCGTTGATCGAGCGCATAGTCCAGTTGCAGCGAGCTGCTGCGCGGAGAGCGGAGCGTTGCGACTTCCTCGAAGAGCATTCCAAACAATTGACAACGGAGTTGAGGAAGAAGTCTCGGGTTTTGAGGCAACTCATGTGCACTTTGCCCAGCGGTGCGTTGGCTTCCACTGTCAGCGATGATCATAAGGTGGGTTGGTTGCGAAGTTTTAATTGTAAAAAGTCATCAAAGTATGGTCTTTAATTAACACCTATTATGAAATATTTCATGCACAGAAAAGGAAATTAAGTAAGGTGAGTTTAAATTACATTCTTAATAGTGTCATTTACTTGGTGATTTAACTGCAGTCCATGTAATGTGAGTTTAGTTTGGAAATGTCTAGAAAAATGATATACTCCATCTAGTGGGAATTGTTGGAATTAATTTGTCTTTGTTGATTTCCACTAGATGGCGCTTTTTTTTCTTGCTCAATAAGGTAAATGTATCTTCCAAAATACATGCTAAGTTTACTAGTACATCATCATCAACATCTTCGTTTATTAATTGTATAGTGATATGTTTTTTTTGTCTATTCGAAAACTTATTTATTTATTTAAGCACAGTCTTGCATGGTCTTACAGTCAATTCCAATACACTATATAAGGAGGAGTCGAATGCAAAAGATACACAATAATATTAACACTAGATTTACCAGCTTAAATATACCTATTTCTACCAAAACCAAAAGAGTATATATTTGTTACAAATATATATAAAATTTATAAAACTAATTCTTCTGTTATAAATTAAAGATTAGAAGAATTAAAGAAAATGCTACACGCAGTAGGAATTCTAGTTTGATCTTGCAAGACCAGTCATTTTGACTGGTCTTGCAAATCAAGTGTTAATAATAAAATGTCAAATATATGTTATTTACTAAACAAAAATAATTTCAAAGCAAATACACATCTCGTAGAAGACCAGACATATATTACTTATAGCACTTAGTTTTTAGAGATAACTTATGTGTTATAATAGTTATAATAATAATAGTGCAGATTAAAATGGATTATAAATATAATTATCACAATGCATTGTGGTAATAAAAAGACAGGAAGAAACAAGAAAGATGACACTGACAGACTAAACGTCAAAACCTAAATTAAATAAGTATTTTCGGCTTGTAGAATCGACTGCCACAAGTTTGTGTCGTTCACACTCTTTCTTACCTTCGATTACAGAAAGAGATAGCGCGTCTAGGAGGCGGGGCGATGGCAGCCGTGTGGGGTGGCGATTCCACTGGCATGACATTGGAGTTATCAATCGAAATGAATAGAAGATTGCAAGCCGTGTTGGAGGATACGCTTCTGAAGAATATTACTCTTAAGGTGAGTGACCTGTTCTGCTGTTCTGTGGTGGTCAGTGACTACTGCTACGTAGTGAAGGCTATTAGTCATATAATAAATTGCCCGATGATATTAGTAGCCTCCCTCTTTATCAGTTCAAGAAAATCATATTACACGTTAGATGAATATCTTACTGATAAAAAAGCTTGGACATAACCAATGTCATTTTATGTTTACCCTTAGGTATACAATAGGATGCCAACGCCCCTATACAGCAGCTATTCTTCTACGTCATAGTAGATTATTATATATTATTATGACATTAGTATGTAAGTGGACAATGCCCCTATACAGCAGCTAAATCAAATTGATAATTAATAAATTTATTTCATTTATATTTCATACTTCTGTTTGTTGTTTTAGGAAAACATGGACACGCTCGGTGAAGAGATTGAAAAGTTAAAAAATAAATCTGTCGGGTAGGTCACAAATTCAAGAATGGAGCTTGTGATCGCATTTCCATGTGTATTCGGCGATTGAAAATCAGCAGGTGCTCTTTATAATGATTTAAGTTTATTACACAAAGGCTTCGTGTTCAGAAATAACGCCCGAGCATAGTTTGATCTGTGATCACCTGATCATTACTTAAAAGCATTTTATTCAATTTTATGCAGTCAAAATTATTTACGAATAAATAATAAATCTTCAAACACGACAACCATTAGACAGTAATCAAAATAAAATAGTAATATTTTGCATTAACTTATATTTTAATAAGTAACAAATGAAACGATTTCTTGTAAATGCGTGTAACGGAACGTAATGACAGCTAGGTGACAGTTGCATTTGGTTGGTTTTCAAGCGTGTGATTGGTCTATTTTGTTTCGTACAGCAGAGTGACATTTGAAGTTTTGAACTATACTCGGTGAATCTATCCTTGAGTAATATCTGAATGCGAGTCATAACGTAGGGGCCATTTTTAATTCATAATATATCATTCCTTTTTAATTTATGTTATGTATATAATAATGAAAGCAAAATGTTGTTTAAGAATTAATATTGTAGTAATCTTTGATGCTCTATAGGTCTTCCTTACTTATCATTTCTTAGTACTGTATATAAATTAATCGCATATTATAGTTTTTGTAGTAGGCTGGTATGTGAGAATAGTTCGTCTCATGTTAAGATGGGGCCGGCTTAGGGCTTCCAATCCCGCAGCATGTATTCAATCTCGGTATTTATGGGACTAGGAATTTTCAAATATATAATGCAAATTAAACAATAACAAAATTAATCAACATAACTTCCTATTTATTTTTACTAAATTATTCGCATGAGATCAATCAATCCAATTACACTGTCTATTTATCACAGGATACAGAAACAATACCGAAAAAAAAAACAAAAATCTATCAACTACAAAATATAATATATACTGAACTTAAAAAAAACTGAATGTTGTCAGAAGTTTTTATGACGTCTTTTACGACGCGAGAGGTCGTGTGCATGCTTCTTTCCAATCCCGCAAATAACGCACCTGTAATCCCGCAGCCCGCAGGATTGGAAGCCCTAGGCTGGTTGCTTTAAAGCTGGTCACTTCACAGGTATACTGGTTGAAAGTGGTGGTGGTACGACCCCAGGCTGGTAACCATCACTGGTCTGTTTACCACTCTTGTTGTAGTCTAATTTGACATGTTATATTGACAATTGTTGTGTAAAAGAATATTGGGAAAGTATTTTGGGTGGAAGAGATTATCATAAGCAAAGGGATGAACGTTTGATTGATAAAGGATTTTAGTATATATTTAGTATATAAACGATCGCGGTGTTGTGAACGGCAAAGGCGATATCTGCATCCCTTTCACACATGATAAGAATATAGCCGTCTCTTTCTAATGATTGTTTCTTCCAGTCTAAAGTCCAATCTGCACAATTGTACCATAAAAATAAATATGAGTGTAAAGAAATATTTTCCTGATTTTCTGTGTTGAAGATTTTTAAAAAATGTTGTAATTGTGTTTTTATTATTATTATTATATGTGTACATGACAGATGGTGTATAGTTGTTTTATTTATTATCAGAAGAAAGGTCTACCAATATAATCTGTCTCAAGTGGGGGAACCATTAAGATTAATTTTGCCTTTATCTGCCGCTAATCTTCTTTTTAAAGAAAATCTGTAGTTACCTCAAATAGAAACTTAAAGTCTATTTATCATCGTGCATGCATCAGCACAATCATGTTAAGAACTTATTAAAATAACCCGACTCCATCTAGTTGAAATTATTGGAATTAACGCTTTTGTTGATAACCACTAGATGGCGCTATCTTTCTCCTCGAATATCTTTTATAGGACTACAACAACAAATAACTTCAATAATGTATAAAATAACACATTTAATTCGAATTTACAAATTAGATGGACATATCTGACCCAACGCTCAACACTTCGTCCAGGTCCAGGTCCACGAAGTCTATATTGTCATTTTCACCCTCTGTGGCCTGAAAACACAAACCATATACGTTTTACTCCAACCGAAAGCACTCCACTCGTCCTAGCAAAACCGAGACACTAGAGACATAATTTTCTGATAAACCATAACCAACTTTCAGTTATAGGCATGGGTGTAGCCAGCCATAGACTCAGGGTGGGGCAGCAGTCTAAAATAATATGTAACTAGCAAACTATACCCGCGGTCTTACCCCGGTCAATTTTTTTTGTGTCGACTGACGACTGTCGAGTGTGAACTTTTTTACGGATGTTAAGTATTGCAGTTAGTACCTAGATTATTAAGTTTTTTTAGGTTTGATTAGGCACCTTACAAGTCGGAGCCACTCTGCCCCACCGTGGCTACGCCCATGGTTATAGGTTCTTATAATATATATTAATCTTGTAACTTAAGGTATTACAGTGTATTGACTTCACTAGTTTCCAATATAACTGAAATAAGGCTCCACTCACCCGCCTCTGCCTGCGCAGCGAGCGTCGTGGTTGTGGCCGCTCGTCGCCGGAGCTCTCGCGCGAGGAGTCATCGCCCGAACCGAAGCCGTCCATGATCACGTTCCGCAGTATATTGGCTATAATTGTACGAACTTATAAAAACATTATTTATTACGCAACAGTGGTCATTTGTCGTCGATACTTTTTAACTGTGACTCGATTATTAGTTCGACATATTACCGATAGGTTCGCATTTGATTTATTAGACAGGACTTTGATATCTGCTTAAGTTTCCGAATACGGCACGATAGACTTATAAGAGTATGTAAAAGGTGCCGAAAAAATATTGTGGTTGAAAGAAATAACAGGGTTAGAAAATATAGAAGATCTTGAAACTTATGGTTGTCCTAGTTTAAAAGAATTAGATGATGAGTATTGTGAATTTGGTGATGTCTATGGATGTGCATACTACACAAACATATGTTCATATCGGACATTATTTCGTATACCTTTAGATAAATATTACAGACTCGAATAGCTATATATTTACCGTCTTCATTGTCCGATGCGCTGTCATGTTCTGAACCTTCCTCGAGCTCTTCATCATCCTCTTCTTCCTGCAATTATTTATTTATTTATTTATTTAATCAGTCTACCTACAAAATTACATTATGACTACCCCTACTAATATTATAAATGTGAATGCGAGTTTGTTTGTTACGTTTTCACGCAACAACTACTTGACTGATCATCATGAAATTTTGGAGGTACTAGAAGTAACATAGGATAGCATAGTTTAGTTAGTCTCCATTCTATTGAAATGATCTCTGATACTTATTTAATGACTTAAATGCGAGCGAAGCCGCGGGTAAAAGCTAGTATAATATTAAAAGGAGTACTATTATACAATGATGAAATTTTAATCATAGGATAGGACGGCATGCTCGAGATAATAAAGGGATAGATACTACACTTCTAATAAAATTACAAAAATACATAATTTAAATGTTACGCAATGATGGAAAAAAAAAACAAAAACCAAATAGATATAAGGAAGAGGAAAAAAAATACAACAAAATAAATAAAAACTATTGACATATCACATACATACTTGTATATATATATATATATATATACCTATTTTAATATGAAAAAGTAGTTATTGTGACATAACTGTAATAGTTAGACATATTGGTGTTGCTGACTTTTTTGTAGATACTGATGTCCTCTATAAAACTGAAGTACATCACTTTGCTCTATTGTCAATCATTTTCGCAGTGTACGCAATACAATGACTTTTCTCACACTGGGTTATATTATTGCAGTTTTCACACGGATCCCTAATGTTTATGAAAATATTCTATAGCCTATATTCCAGGGATAATGTAGGATTCTAATGGTGAAAGAATTTTTTAAATCGGTCCTGCAGTTTCGGAGCCTATTCAATACATACAAACAAACAAATGTTTCCTCTTTATTATATTAGTATAGATTACTACGCGAACGAAGTCGCTGGCAACAGCTGGTAATACATGAAGTTGATGTCATCATACTCACAGCCTCATCGTCCTGCTCCCGCCGTCTGCCCACCTCATACAGCTTGACACACGACTCCTGCACCTGCTCGTACTCGCTGACGTTCTCGACGACCGCGATCTGAGCGCCCAGCATGGATACTTGCAGCGAGTATATATTTCTTTTGACATCAACCGTGGCTGTCAAAATATAATCATGCATGTTAGACGATTTGCAAATGTATATAAGCGATAGAAAGAGAAACGAGATATCTGCATCCCTTTCACAGACGATAAGAATATAGTTATCCCTTTCTAATGATTGTTTCTTACAGTCTAAAGTCCAATCTGTATTCATTATCAATGTCCTATGACCATATAAAGGGTATCTACCCGTAAAAATTTAAATTGTAAGTTGCAATAAGAAACGGGGGGAGCGGGGAGAAGTGGGGTATAACTCATAAATGCAATAATAATTACTTTAAATCATTCTAAAACTGAATAATAACTAATATATTATAAACATAGAAGAAAAATGGAAAACAAAACAATTTATATATCAACTCACCTATACTTGAATAATCGTAAGGATCTAATGTTTTAAAACTAGTGTCGACCTGACTTTTCTCATCGGCGTCTTGATCGGCGCATATCGCATACATGGCCGTGCACGTGGGATTGAATATTACCTGAAATAAGTAATCAAGAATAAACTCGCGAATCGACAAAGCCTCAAAGAAACCTCAACGTTAAATAACTTTTAATTCAAATGTGTGATATAATTTAAGACAGCGCCATCTACTAGCAAACGGAGGAATCACTACACATACTTTTATTATGCTTAAAAAACACAGTATTGTAATGCTTTACAAGTGAAAGTTATGTGTGTTTTTACAACTACCTGCCTTTTAACTAAAATGTAAATATGCAATACAAAACGATAAGATTTTGTTTTTTATTTTGGGTCTGGTAGTTATGTTTATCTTGTTCTTGTCCTACTACCTAGGCCTGCCGCCTCATGCATCAGTATCAACATACCAAAAAAGAATTTCACAAAGACTTTTAATACCTCTAGATAACGAACAAACAACGAACACTCACTTCAGATTTATCTAGCGTTGGCACAGTCCTCAACAAATGGAACGTTCGTAGATCCCACACTTCCGTATTTGAGATAATCTGTAAAAAACAAAATCGAATTAAGAACCTGCAGACCCTAATTTAGTTAAACACTACTCCGAGAAATAGATCATGTTAATCCAAATAAGCCCTCAGATCTCATAATCTTTATTATCACAGGGTCAAACGACTGCCAGCCTCGGTGACACTCTGAACTGCTGAATGCTATTACACAAAGCGACAGCTACCCTCCATTTTCAGTTTCTCGTCATCGGGCAATGTTTAGGATTACATAATTACAAGCAA
The DNA here is from genome assembly GCA_028551675.1 of Tineola bisselliella. Lineage (NCBI taxonomy): Eukaryota > Metazoa > Arthropoda > Insecta > Lepidoptera > Tineidae > Tineola > Tineola bisselliella. Next base: position 12,687 of record JAPWLS010001266.1, on the reverse strand, counting down.
AAAAATCAGCGCCATCTAGTGATGATCAAGAAAGGCATGTTAATTCCAATAACATCCACTAGATGGGTCTGTACAAGTTCATTATCCCTAGTAATATTATAAATGTGAGTTTGTTACGTTTTCACGCACCAACTACTTAACCGATCATCATGAAACTTTGTACACATATTTTTGGAGGTACTAGAAGTAACATAGGATACTTTTTATTATACTATAGTTTCCAACTGACTATAGTTTCAGCTGTTTGGAATCATACCGATTCATTTCTAATGATACTTATTTAATGACTTAAATGCGAGCGAAGCCGCCGGTAAAAGCTAGTATAATAATAAAACTAAGCACACATACCTCTAAGCCGTTCGGATGGAATATACCGCTATGTGTTTGATTCAATTTGTCAAATTTATGAATCTCTTTACCAGTGTTAACATCCCAAAGTACGCCGTCTGAAAATTTCACCAATTTCTCCTTCGGTCAATCTTTTTAAAAACAGTATACACTAGCGCCATCTATTGGCTGGCACACCAGTCAATTACGGAGTAATTCGATTTTAATAAATGTTTATTAATAAAATAAAATGTTATTGATCTGTGTGTCCTTTTATAACACGTTGTAACACCTTGTGTAACACGTGTTTTCCCTATATAATGTGGGTATTTTTGTACTGTAAAATTTACATTTGTACAGTTTATAGCCAGTTTAGTGCCAAGTTTCGTTTGTACAACGCGTTTCCCTATAACGCGGACCTAATCTACCGCGTTACAATTACGAGATTGCTATATTTACTCACCAGATAACACCAATTCATCGCTCGGATGAAACGTGGCCCTGTTCTTAGCGTATTGGTTGCTTATCGTCGGCCTCAAGTGCAGAATCTTCCTCCCGGTGGCCGTGTCGAATATCGTCGCGTTCTCGCTTAACGTGCCAATGATTCTGTCCTCGTTGATTTTTGAAAATTCCACATACTCCTCGTTATCCAATTGGTATCTAATTGGTATATAACATAGCATATTAATTCAAATATCTTTATTGCATGTCACAATTATAATTAAGATGTCATACAGTTTAGTGTCAAATGTGACACCCGATCAGGGCACAGCAATATAATAATAATAATGAACAATTTCAATTAATAAACAAATTTGAGGTATTCGTCAATTGAATAAAATCATTTTAAAATCAAATTTATTTTTAAATTGTATTAGGCTCTTATCACATTTAATCACTAAATTTACTATATGTGTCCCTTTCGATTTGATAACGTATTGTAATTATAATTTTATATATTAATAGTTTGTTCTTTTATTAATGGCCTCAGATATCTATTAAAGACAGTTCCGCCAATGTCGAGTTTTCAGGCAGCAATCCAATAAGAAATTATAAAATTCTAATTGACACGTAAAACCTCATATCAAAAATAAATTCCCACCTAATAGTCGCCCTCACACCTAACAGGGAATCGCATTGACATCCTTGTATGTATAAAGTGACATGCAATGAAAACAACAAGTATTCAAAGCAACTCTAAAATTCTTAACCCTTAAATACATATTATTGCCAATAGTCTACATTCATTTTCACATAAATTTATTCAAAAACCCGAGCATCTGCATATAAATTCATTATTATTATCTGTATTTTATCACATAATCTATGAAAAATTGCTATAATATATGATTTTTTTTTAATACAAAACAAAAAATCATGCATTTAAGGGTTAATAAAATAAAAATAGATACTTTTGTTCGTAATCTCCTAAAATATACAACGCAGACGACGGCCTCCAACTATTGGACGATGAAGCTAAGAGTAATGTGCCATCTTTGTTTGCCTGCAAAAAAAAAAACAATATGTAAATACATATTTTCATACTACCCTCGCATATGACTACACTGATGTTAAGCTAGAGTGTAGTTCTCGAGCATAGACAACTGTTACAATAGACCAGCGGTTCTCAAAGGTTGGCGAAGGAAAAAACCTTAATATAAAAAACTGGTTTATATGTATTTATGAATAATCATATTGCAATGTAATATTTAGTTGGAATATTTAGATGTAACCTTATAATCTACCTTTGGTAGGTATTTTTTTCAGTATTTTAGCCCTAGCCGCAGAACACACTTTGAGAATGGCTGCCATAGACATATGTCTCCTTAACTTGAGGAACGTAGTCTAAGGGACAAGGCATACTTTTCTTGTTATATCTGGTTCCAATATATCAATGTTAAAAATGTATACAGGGTGTCCCAAAACTCAACGATAAGCCGGCACCAGTGGGTGGACCCGTTCTTCACTGTTCGAGGAAAAATAAGAAAAAAAATATATCTAATTTTTTTTTGAAAATACTAAGTAAATTCTGAAAACCTTCGAAAATTGACACCCTATATGATATTTTCAAGTGCCACGACCACAAATTTACAAATATTTTAGATTTTTTTTTTGTATCGGCAACCTAAGTAGTACTGCTATCCATTATAACCCTTACAAATTTCAGAATGCCTGTAGTTTTTACACAAAAATGAATCAAATTTCTTTTTTTCCCTAAAATTTTGAAAGATTTTTACCTTCGGTCCACTTTAAGTCATCGTGGTGTAAAAAAAGTATGGACACTACTATGGCAAGTTTTTTCAAAAGTTGACGCAACTAACCAAGATTCCTAAATGGTATAATACTCTAGGAAAACTAATCACAAAAAAAAAATATGCCTGTCATTTCTAAACAAGAATCAAATTTCATAAATTGTTGTTGTTACTAGTGATCACTTTTACTGTGGTCAATAAAACATGTTTTATGTTGCAAATTCTTGGAATTTGAATATAACATTGTGCGTGGCAATTTAAACGTTAGAGAGAGATAGGTAGATACATGTTCATTGTTGAATAACAATAGTGCAGGTAAAGAAATTGCTGTTCTCATCTAAGCTAATCAGTACGCTGTGCTTCTTTGTTTACTGCGGATCGATTCATATTCAATTGACGTGGCTCTCGTATCATGCCTTTACCATACACATCGTTGGAATACGCTAATATGCACCTTGTTTATGGAGAATGCCGATGCAATGCTAACGCTGCTAGCAGACTGTATCGAGAAAGGTACCCGAATGCTCAAAGATATCCGGATTATCGAGTATTTATTAATGTGCATCAAGCATTTTCGGAGGGTCGTTTACCATCTGACAGAAGAAACACTGGAAGCCCAATATCAATTCACGGTTAACCTATGGACGGGCATATTAAATGGAAAAGTGATTGGGCCATTTGAGCTAGAAGGAAACGTGGATGGTAATAGCTACTTAAACTTTTTACAAAATGACTTGCCAGAATTATTAGACGATGTGCCCATAAATGATCTACAAAACATGTGGCTTCAAAATGATGGTTGCCCAGCCCACTTTGCCCGTCCTGTGCGAGAATACTTAAACCGAGAGTATCCAGGGCATTGGATCGGGCGACTTGGTCCTATCTTATGGCCACCTCGTTCACCCGATCTAAACCCGCTGGACTTCTTTTATTGGGGTTGTCTTAAAGACAGGGTCTACTCAAAACCCATTGCAACATTGGACGAGCTTCGCCAAAAAATCAATCAGGCTACGAATTATATCAATAGTGGAAGATATGCACGGAAAATAAAACGATCTTTTTTAAAACGATGTAGAGCATGTATTAATGTCGGTGGCAAACAATTCGAACATTTACTTTAATAAAATAAATGTAAAATTATTACTATTTGTTTTGATTCAATCAACATTTTTCAGCAACAAAACCTATAACTTCACAGTAAAAGTGATCACTAGTAACAACAACAATTTATGAAATTTGATTCTTGTTTAGAAATGGTAGGCATAATTTTTATTTGTGACTAGTTTTTCTAGAGTATTATACCACTTAGGAATCTTGGTTAGTTGCGTCAACTTTTGAAAAAACTTGCCATAGTAGTGTCCATACTTTTTTTTACACCACGATGACTTAAAGTGGACCGAAGGTAAAAATCTTTCAAAATTTTAGGAAAAAAAGAAATTTGATTCATTTTTGTGTAAAAACTACAGGCATTCTGAAATTTGTAAGGGTTATAATGGATAGCAGTACTACTTAGGTTGCCGATACAAAAAAAAAATCTGAAATATTTGTAAATTTGTGGTCGTGGCATTTGAAAATATCATATAGGGTGTCAATTTTCGAAGGATTTCAAAATTGATTCTTGTTTAGAAATGACAGGCATATTTTTTTTTTGTGATTAGTTTTCCTAGAGTATTATACCATTTAGGAATCTTGGTTAGTTGCGTCAACTTTTGAAAAAACTTGCCATAGTAGTGTCCATACTTTTTTTTACACCAAACAATTTATACCATATGTAAAGCAATAGAGTAAAAATACCCTCCCCACTAATAGACATCAGTCCTCGAGACGTATATTTGCAACTACCCCCACTCGTAACGTGTTAATTTCCACACATACCTGCATATGATAAATATAAGATTCAAATAACGAATAACAATTCTCCTCGTTGCCGCTGAACAAGTTAAACACATGAACGTCGCCGTTAGATGTCGCTGCCAACAACTGCTGCTTAGTTGGCTGAAAAGTAAAGACGGCATATATGGACATGCTATACAATGACGTTTACTAGCTCATAAAGTTACGTAAAAATTAACAATTACGTTAGAAGTAATAATTTATATACTTTATTATCAACAACTTGCAGCAATATTTACCTTGAGCATACCGTCTTATACTATAATTAAAATTATTCGACTTTGGTTTAACTTGTTATCCATTCATACAATGATACACTCTATATAGCATCACAGCCACTCTAAATAACGTCATTATGAAGCAATAAGCAGCACTTTCTAAGTTGTTATTTGTATCAATATTAATGTTTGTTGTTTGTCAATTTTATACTTTATTAGTATTACAATAATAAAATAAAATCGATATTTCTTCTCTCTATTTAACGACAACACTCAATAAGTGTCGCTATATAGAGTGTACAGTGTAAAACCCCACTTACATGATAGATCGAATGCGTGAAATATGATTCATCGTCTTGCAACCTGAGCGTCCGGGAGGCCGAGAAGTGAGAATGCGCCAGCCTGGAGTCCGCCCTGTTCGAAGTGCAAGCATACATCTCCCTGCGCGCCGCCCTTGTCACTATATTATTCGCTTCACCGTAATTGAGCTGAGAACGACGCGGATCCGGACATTTGTGCGGCCTGTGGACATAATTATTCGTTATATCAGCCTCTCGCTCTACCGCGTCATTATGATCCATAGGATAAAAAGAGACATATAGCAGATTGTCTGTTCCATGTTCCAATAACTTAATAATTTACGTGAATGACCTTGCAAACCATTTTTGAGTGGTTCAGGTTCGTCTTCAGAGATAACGCTAAACACGACAACCATTAGACAGTAATCAAAATAAAATAGTAATATGTTACAAATACTTTTATATCAAATATTTTAATAAGTAACTTATAAATGCGTGTAACAGAACGTAATGACAGCTAAGTGACAGTAGACAGTTGCAATTGATTATTATCATTGGCCAAAAATCAATAATCTCTCAAACGTGTGATTGGTCTATTTTATTTCGTACTAACGTTTTAATCTCTACTCAGATATATGAAAAATATAGTATCAAATAACATTAACAGACTCGATTGGCGTAATATTTTTATAGGAAACTTTAGTCGTTTTTAATTTACAACACTTAAAAGATATCCCGCGTTATAAACATAAATTATGGACACCGAACACTCGACCAACAATACTCACTGAAACAAATTGAACTGCGGACACGTCACCATTGGATTCTTACACAACGCGTGTTGATTATAAAGATACTCAGTTATAATATTATGCAACGTGATGCGATGATTCATTTTACACGTCTCCGCCAATGGAAGCGACAATTGTTTCTGCAGAGACCGCTTATGTTCATGTGTGTGACAATGCGACACCGTTGGATTCTGAACTTTTCTGTGAACAAAAGACATATCACATAACTGAAACAGCAAACCCGTTTGACGAGTGCCAAACTTGTTAATATTTTGGACTACCGTCATTACAGTTTTAACTAGTACAGAGTACATTACGTTTAGCATTAAGTTAGCCGCAGTGTTTTGTTATTATGTTTCTTTAAATATTGTTTAATACTTTATAGTGTTTATATAAGGCTATTTTAAATATTATATTATTGTAATAGGCTAAGTTTAAATAAATGAATAAATAAAATAAAATAAATAATGCTACACGAATCACTTACATGAAATACATTAAAAAATTTAAGCCATAAAAAAAACTACCAAATGAAATTAATTAAAATTATTTTGCTTATAATTCCCGCTACAACATTCAGTAATTTGTCTCGACGCGTTTCGCCACTTCACGTGGCATCATCAGAATACGTGCGATCGCTTCGTAGCTTTGTAGCGGGAATTATAAGCAAAATAATTTTAATTAATTTCATTTAATATGGATTTCCGCAAAGTAACGCCTGAAACAACTAATTTTAAAAAAACTACCTTCAAAATGTTAAATTTTGAATACGTTACTCCATTGTGTATCTATTACTTTTTTTTTAATCCTACCTACCTTAATTTAATAACATGAGGTGACGACGTCTCCTCAACGGTTGTGTTGAGACTAACTTCGTTGTTCTCTTTGTAAATATTACTAACATTACCGCGTGCGTTTAACCGCGACTGTAACAAAAAACAACATTAACTTAATACTTTTTTTTTAATTATTTGACTCGTCATTAACACTCACTCTGATAGGTGTGGACGGTGTGTAAACCCCAGGCGGAGGTGGTGCAGAAGCCGTCGCCTGAGCAACAAAAACAGAACTTATATATTTAGATATAGTAGTAACTATAAAATTAAACTTTATTTAAATAGAAAACAAAAAAGCATATATCCTATGAAGTAAAGATTCAAGTAACCCATTGTCATCAGGTGTTCTGTACCAGAATCATAGATTTAATGTTTCCCCTATTTATTATCTATTTTGCTGGCTGGCAACATCCTTGTTCCCCCGGGTACCTTATTTCATCCCTACAGCAGCGCCCTCTCGGCGACACTGGTGTAACTACTCGGTTGCGCCTTATAATTGTAATCTGGGTTACATCGCCATAACCAAGGTAGGAATCAATTCATCATCATCATCACCTTAACTCGCTCCAGGGGGGCTACTCAGGCGCATTTCGGACGAAAGTACGGATGTTTCCTACTCAGGAATACTTACGTAATCATTGACGAAATTACGGATTTGACAGCGATGTCACGACGGATAGGCCACACAACGCTTATTTTACGGACATTTGACAGGACTTTTTACGGGCTTGTGTCAAAATTCGGCATAAACTATAGAAGTGACGGCCGTATCACGAAACTTCGGGTATCCCTGGGTAGCTGCCCAGAGACGACAGTGGAAAAGAGGGAAAGCCGAACCAATAGTCCTTTCCATTCCTGAATACTGTCCATCAGCCAGTACTTTACACTATACATACTACTATATACAATGATAAAAATAAAGTGACAAACACCTGCAACGCTGGCAACCCGGCTTCACGCTGCAGCATGGCCGCGCTCTCATGTAGACCCCTCGAAGTCAGGTGTTCTTGTAACAGTTGCAATAATTGCCGCTCGTTGTAATTTATCTTCGTTTGCGCGACAACGTTAGCCTGAGAGACAAAAAAAAGATAAATGATTAATTTCAATAAACGATCATAGATGACGCTGACAAAAATGAATTGCACATTTTGCAAAATAAATAAATAAAATAGTTTATTAACACTAGATTTACCAGCTTAAATATACCTATTTCTACCAACACCAAAAAAGTATATATTTGTTACAAATATATATAAAATAATAATATAATGTTCATAAAACTAATTCTTCTGTTATAGATTAAAGAAGATTAGAAGAATTAAAGAAAATGTTACACGCAGTAGGAATTTTAATTTGATCTTGCAAGACCAGTCAAACCTGTATCTACTGGGTACCCCGATTACTGAACTAGATGTATAGTATGAAGAAAGATAATAGAGATAGAAATACAATATATAAATAAAACTGATACAATATAAAGTTTATATATATATATACTAGCTGTTGCCCGCAACTACGTCTGCGTAATAATGAATGAAATAAATCTAATAAGAATTATACAAACTTTCATCCCCTATTTTATCCCCTTGGGGGCAGAATTGATCAAAATCCTTTCTTAGCGGATGCCTACGTCATAACATCTACCTGCATGCCAAATTTCAGCCCGATCCGTCCAGTGGTTTGAGCTGTGCGTTGATAGATCACTAAGTCAGTCAGTCAGTCAGTCACCTTTGAGTTTTATATATATATATATATACATACACACAAATTAAACGAGCAACTGCTTTACTTAACTAATGTTCCATATCCTTTTGCAAGGTCTAGCAGCGCCGGACATTGCGCCCATATATGTAATTTAAATAACAAATTGTTTTGTTATTTGTCTATTGTCAATAATTTCCGCAGCGTACGCAATATAATGATTTTTTTTCACGCTTTGGGTTATATTATTGAAGTTTTCATACGGATCCCTAACGTTTATGAAAATATTCTATAGCCTATGTTCATCGGTCCAGTAGTTTCGGAGCCTATTCAATACATACAAAGAAACAATCAAATGTTTTATCTTTATTATATTAGTATAGATAATACCAAACATCACATTGACAATAAGAATCTTATACGAAATACCTTATGTATATTAACGAGCGACGTCTCGAACTCGGGTCCCATATGTTTGCTCTTCCCCGATATCCTCTCCAACAGTTCCAACGCATACTTCTGGAACATGACGTGCTCCTGTCGCTTCTCTTGCAATATAGGATCCCGCATCAGAGCTGAAACGAACCATAAGTCAGAGCTCATCTTAAACCACAACTAGGTAAGTTTATTTATTTATTACAAAATATCTATAATTTATATACACAAATTATTTACACTAGAAAGATCAACGCCGTCAATTTGACGGCACGGCGATTTCATTCTTAAATATTTTACAAACTATGTTTTTGTTTCTTTTCGTATTTTACTACTTTTCCTAATTTGTTGTTGTCAGCTTAAATCCATATAAAAAACTATTATTATATTTGTGGTATATGAGATTTCTTTACGTCAATGTGACGGCAGCGATATTCTTATAGTAAACAAAATTGACGGCTGCGATCTTTAAAGGTATAGTATGCAGTCCGACACTTCTAGTGTTAATTGTATTACGTATATATATATATATATGTAGTAGTTTATTATGTATAGCATTAATATTCATACACCAATACAACTAATATTCAATTTCATTCTTCAATTATTTTAAAAATATATATATTTTTTACTATAGTTTCCAATTGACTATAGTTTCAGCTGTTTGAAATTTTTCTATACTTATTTTTATTTCCGTCTGTAATTTGTACTCATATGCAGTATAAAACTATTTGAATTTTTGTGGTTAGATACCACTTTATTATTTTAGATCTTACTGATACTTATTTAACACTAGGTCTACGGGATGCGTCAATTTGACGCATATTGATTTTTATCAGAGAATTACCAAAAACTTTCATAATTAGAATCACATACCTATATATGTTTTTTTCCAATTAAAGCATAAATTACATTCTTTCCACGTGTTTTTATATGTATTCGACCATGCGTCAAATTGACGCGTTTTAGCAGAAATAGGCATATAGAAAATGACCGTAAACCTAGTGTTAATGATATAAATGCGAGCGAAGCCGCGGGTAAAAGCTAGTTCAATATAAGTTAAGACATATACAGATATTTGAATTTGCATCACTTACATTGTATCTGAGACGATGTGAAAAGTGGCAATTTTGATATTATCTGCCGCACAGTGGGACATCTCGCCAACCCAGCCAGAGCACGACAAGCGAGCCCCCTTATACGGTCAGCGTCGGTTATCGGCAACTTTGTCATCATTAGGGAGATTAATACCTGGAAGCATATATTAAGTTGTATATATCGATATATATGGATCCCTTTGGTTAAATTTAAGAAACAAGTGCGTGAAATGTGTCAAAGCATGACAGACAATTAAGTGATGTTTTTATTATTTAATATTATATATATATATTGCCCCACCCTGGCTCTGACTTGTAAGGTCCCTAATCAAGCTATATATATATATATATATATATATATATATATATATATATATATATATATATATATATATATATGTATTATTACTTAATGGAAACTTTATTAATTTACGTTCTGGAATTTTGTTATTAGATTTAATTTATAATTGTATATTTTCCTTAAAATTAAATAAATAAATATTGTTATACTGGACTGATTATGTATTTCCAACCGCCAGCAACGCCCTCTTGCTGACAATGAACATACTAAAGAATTGCCGACTCACCATAATGCCACTGTTCGTGCGCACACTCTCCCACACTTTCTGGACGACATCTTCACACGACTTGAGCGCAGTCCTCTTCTTCGTGGAGCCCGTGTGAGAGTATCTCGCTGTCGACGTTCCCGCCTTCAAAAAACAATACTTATTCAGTCTACATACCATTCAGAGCAGTGTTTCCCAAAGTGGGGCCCACGCAATTTGATTATTAAGGGGAGAGATTCGAAAATGGACACGACACGAGTTTAGCCTTTTCGCTTTGGGCCATTTCAATGCAATACTAGATTTCGGTGCCAAATTTAACGAAAAAAGCAAATTCTTAAATAATTGCGGTAAATAACTATTAGGTATAATTTCGCTTGACGAGACTAAAATATCAACTGGGTGTTTGGTTACATAAGGGGGACATAAGAATTTTAGACCAATGTGGGGCATGGCACAAAAAAGGTTGGGAAACACTGATTTACAGCCAAACGAGTCAAGTCATTCGTAGTTATGGAAATAACAGTCCTTACGTGTAATTACTTACGAACCTATCGTTATACAATTCATATAAAATACAAAACTACCCTCTAATCATAACTTACATATATAACACACATGCGCAGTTTATTAGACAAAATAGTAATTTAAACAAGTCAGGAACTTTTGATCATTAACTCGACTTAAAATATACTTGATATATTTTTATATTTACCCTCTGAACAGGTGCACAGACACAATTGACCAAAACATTGAGCGCGGCTTTCTGTACATCCGCCTCCGGTACTATCTCACCACTTGCCGCGGCTGAAAATTAACAACGACTTTTTTTCATTACCTAAATTAATCATCTATAGTTTTAAAAAAACACACAATTCTAATCTTATTATTTTTATCAGAGTACTTTGGACTGGAAGAAACAATCATTAGAAAGGGATAACTATATTCTTATCATGTGTGAAAGGGATGCAGATATCTCCTTTGCCGTTCACGACACCGCGATCGTTTCTCTTTCTATCGCTTATATACCTACAAAAACTGTATCCATTTAAAAATCACCGTGAGTACATAATTGTTATAAGAGTTAATAAATATAATAAATTTTTATCATTGGCAACATTTTGTAAAATATCAAAGATACATTAGTCATAGACACGATGACTAACTCGCGATTGGACTACGACCGATGACGACAAAGACTTTATTTGAGGAAATTTAGCCTTTTTGGAGACAAATCCAATCGAGAGTTGATATTATTTATATTTATATATATTATATATAAAACAAAACACAAATATACCCAGAACGATATTGGCCCCGGACGTCGTCTCACTCTGCACCTCCAATTTCTCAGTCAATAACATCTGGACCCGCGGCGACACCGAGCACACCGACACAACGTCCAAAGCGGAACGAAGTGTTTCCGACCTGTTAATAAAAGAAAAAAACTATTAGGCATCATATAGTATACAATAAAAAGTGCATGTATCTAATTAAAACACTAAATTACGTCTATACTTTGAAATGGTTGACAGCAGACTGAGGAATACCCTCAATTTTTACATTTATAAACCACCCCCACTCCCCGCACTCAACCGGTACAATTCAAATTTTAACAGGTGATATAAATCTATATCCCTACTAATATTAGAAATGTGAATGTGAGTTTGTTTGTTACGTTTTCACGCAACAACTACTTAACCGATCATCATGAAAGTTAAAATATTATTTTTTACTATAGTTTCCAACTGACTATAGTTTCAGCTGTTTATAATCATATTGATTCAATTCTATTGAAATGATCTCTGATACTTGTTTAATGACTTAAATGCGAGCGAAGCCGCGGGTAAAAGCTAGTAAATAATAATAATTCTTTATTGCGCTTCAAAAACATGGCACAATGGCGAGCTTAATGCCATTTGGCATTCTCTACCAGCTAACCATTAGGAGAGGAATGCGGTGAATGAGGCGCAAATGTAATTAATAATAATAATAAAAAAGTACACACATATATGTATGTGTGTGTGTGTGTGTCTGTGTCTGTGTGTGTGTGTGTGTGTGTGTCTGTGTGTGTGTGTGTGTGTGTGTGTGTGTGTGTGTGTGTGTGTGTGTGTGTGTGTGTGTGTGTGTGATGCAAGTGAGCTAAAATGCCACGTCGAATATTACCTTCCAGTGAAGTTCCAATCGTAGCCTAAGCCCACCACTTTCAACAGCAACGAAATCCCCCCCAAGTCGACCAGATCATCAACTGCCGGCCATCTCGTCCAAGCGACCG
>JAPWLS010000361.1:0-18107 GCA_028551675.1 Tineola bisselliella | reverse complement strand
AAATTTTAAATAGTAAAATTTGATTGTATGAGTTATTTACATGCTATATATATTGAAATATGTGATTCTACTAACATTATTTTAAGACCTATGTTACTAACCATATTTATGGCAAATAAATGAATAAGTATATTTATTTTATGAGTAGAAAATAAAATACTAAAATATTTATAACAAAAGTTAAGATGCGTGACGAGCTTCTATAGTATTTAATTATTTTTTTTTGACTTCATTGTAAATAGTTTTGTAATGTTAGTGCATGCTGTGTCCACTGTGCATAGGGCCTACAATTGGATTGTTATAATTCTTAGTACGATGTTAATTCCTAGTCTAGTTGTAGAGCCCTGTTTGTGGACCCAATAAATAAATAAATAAATAAATTTAATTGCTTGTATTTGTCCAGAAAATATCAGAGTCAGAGTTTCATATAGTAATCATTCCTTCCTATAAGAATGATAATTCAATATTCTAGGTCAACCATTCTCAAAGTCTGTTCCGCGGAACCCTAGGGCTAAAATACTGCAAAAAATAGCTACCAAAAGGAGATTATAAGGTTACATCTAAATATTCCAACTAAATATTACGTAATATTACATTGCAATATGATGTACGTGTCTTCCTAGTGTTAAATCTGGCTATAATGGGCTTAAATATCAAGTCTTGGGAATGGAAACAACTTTATGTTAATTGTAATAGTTGAGCAATTATTTGCAGTCGTATAATTAACCCTCTTGTCCAAACGAATGCCTAAGTCTCGAGGAATTGAGACTAGCTTTTACCCGCGGCTTCGCTCGCATTTAAGTCATTAAATAAGTATCAGAGATCATTTCAATATAATTCCAAACGGCTGAAACTATCGTCAGTTGGAAACTATAGTAAAAAGTAATTATTTTCTTTTAAAATAAAAAGTTCCTATGTTACTTCTAGTACCTCCAAAGATATGTGTACAAAGTTTCATGATGATCGGTTGAGTAGTTGTTGCGTGAAAACGTAACAAATAAACTCACATTCACATTTATAATGTAGTAGGGATTAATACGGCGTTACTGTTTATCTCGCGAATATGTTTTAGTTAATTATAAGTTGAATTAATTTTTTTTACACATTAGACCGGTAATTAAATATTAATTAATTATGTGTTTTAAAGTAGTCCGAGATATGAATATTATATTAAGCTAATATAGCATAAATAGCAATTAAAAAAATAAAATAAAATAATATGCATAACTTAATAATAATAGTAAATCCTGTTAATATTTATGGGTGTATTATTTTTTATTAAATAGTATTAGTCCACTGGACCAATCTATATATAGTACAGTTTTGTTCCTCGTGTTTACTCTAGTAAATTTATTGCATATAGTATATACCTTATGTATATGATGTATATTTTATGTACAGGCTATGATTGACGAGTTTCTTATGGTCTTCTCGTCATACGTCTTTCCGAAGCCATTGTAGAGACGATGAGCAAGCGCTAATAATAAACTATTTTCATTTTATACAATAAATTACAAATTCTGTACACGATATGAAAGAATCCGTTATCGTCTTGAAATTATTTTTTCTCACGAACCAAAATAGAGCGCATTGCAATTTGCATACGCATCTAAAATTCAGGATTCATTAATAATTGTCTAACATTAGAAGACTTCGCGTGTATACAAATAGACAAAACCTGTTTAACAATTCCGAACGCATCGTTTTCTATTATTAGACGACATTGGGCATAGTTCTCGCCCGCAGCCTCGATCAAAAAAACATGCAAATTAATACCAACCCTGATTTTAAATTTCGAACTACAATCTCTTCTATTGCTCAGATATGAAAGGCGTATTTTCTATCAAATTAAAATTGTGTTTAAAATATATGCACGCGCGAGGAATTTTGAGTTTTTACTGCTGAAATGTATGGGGGAATGCAATTTGAATTATTGCTCGTTAAAATGATGGATTAGGCAAATTAAGGAAGGTAGGTTGATTAATTATTTTTTTACTTTACAATAGCTTTCAAAGTGCATCTTAATATTATATCCCATATTTATTTGAATTATTAAAATTACACTTAATGTTATAAATTAGTGTAATTATTTATTGAACTCGTGAGAACTTTGAAACAGTGGGCTTATCACGCATTTAGTCTGGATTTCGAATCGAGCTGTCACAAGTAAAACGGATCCGTTAGCAATCGGGATCATGAATTTTTACTAACGACTAACGAGCACCAGCAATCTATCAAATGAACGAAAGATCGAGACGTTCGAAAATTAACAAAAAGTATCTAAAATATTGTAGTTCCAAATCCGCACGCGGTGGCGCTGCTCAAATTTCCATACAAATCGCTTGAAGCGAACTCGGTTCGAAAGCCAGACTTAAATTCGTGATAAGGCCACTAATCTATATGTATATCAAGTATGAATTTGGCTAGTAATTATTCTGTATTAACATTCTTCTGGTATTTATTATGAATTAGAAATGACAGGTGTGTGAATTAAATCGTTATATTTGTAGTTAAAATGTACTACAAAAGAAAACATTTGATTGTTTGTTTGTATGTATTGTAGGCTTCGAAACTACTGGACCGATTTGAAAAAATCTTTTACCATTAGAATCCTACATTATCCCTGATGACCATATTCTTTAGAATATTTTCAAAAACCCGGATGAAAATTTCAATAATGTAACTCATATGTCAAATGTGAAAAAATACAAAAAAAATATTATATTGCGTACGCTGTGGAAATTGTCGACAATAGAGCAAAGTGATGTACAACAGTTTTATAGAGGACATCAATATCTACAAAAAAGTCTGCGATACCATATGTCTAACTATTACAGTTATGTCACAATAACTATTTTTTCATGTTAAAATTTAAACTTCATAGTACTTTATATCTTCATTACTACGCGAACAAAGTCGCTGGCAACACCCAGTTATTTATAAATATAATAATACAATTAATAATACTAATGTTTAATAAAGAAAAAGTAAATATTTATAAATCAAACATAAATCTACCAAATAATAACGAACACGCGATAATCGTCTTTTTATCGACGATTAAAGACTCGTATAAAAAGGCACGCACTAATTTTCACACCGTTTTATTTACAACACGCGAATTTTACTTTCACAACTCGTGTAACGAACACCGTTTCGTCCTTATTTCGAGAGTGATAAACGTTAGAGTGGATTAACGATCTAATCTAAAACTTGAACAAGAATTTAATCGACCAACTTTTCAATTAATACATTAACTTTTTATCATACTTTTTCTTATGTCTAGAACAGTCATTCTCAAAGTGTGTTACTGCAAAAAATACCTACCAAAGGGAGATTTTTTTTTTTTATTATTGTTGAACACGACATGTGACCTCCAGTGGCCTGATGTAAAGCTGCACTGGAGGTCCATGAGCGCTGACGACCGGAAACCAAGTATTTCCAGTCGTCATCACTATGCTGGCCCCAGTAAATGCCTCTTCACGCTTCGCTTGAAGGATCCTATATTATAGGATTGGGAAAACACATGGCGAGGCAGAGCATTCCACATCCTAATTGAGCGGCATAAGAAGGATCTTCTGAACCGTTTGGTTCGCGCGCCTAGTTCATCAACGTGATGTGGGTGCTTGCCCCTTCCAGTGCGGGTTTCTCGGATATTGATTACTTTTGACTTATTACAATAAAAAAATTTTAGTATGCCGACGTGAGAGCAAAATTTTATTGTAACAATTCGGAAAACATATTAAAAGACACAAAGAAACTTGTTTACCAAATAACGAAAGATGTGTCTACAACCAATGGATCTAAAAAATATTTTTATAAACATACTAGTAATAAATGATATCGAATAATAAACTATAATTATTAAACTATATATGTGTTTTCTTTTCTTTCAATAAAACTGCATGACACTTATGAGATATACTATTTTATTATGAAAATAAATCAACAAACATTTTTCTTATAATTAAGTCATTACAAAGAGTATTATCTGAAAAATTACTAACAAAATCCTCCATTCTCTTACCCATAACTTTATAATATAAATACACTAAACAGTATTCACCGCAAACTGATGTATAATCATTTTGTATTGTTTTATTATTATATGTCCATATTTTACAATTTCTCCTTAAAAACCTTAAATAATAAGCATTTGGTTTTCGACCATAAGAATCAAAATATTCTGCAGCACCATCTATACTTACATATATGGCTACCCAATGTGAACCTGGTTTTGTATCAGGATCCAGATTACTAATTATATAAATTGGCAGAGTATGAAAAATAGGTAAACGGTTACATGGGAATACATTATATTGTAGCTTTGGATCTATTTTACTAAGAAAATTACTAATCTCAACAGTATCCATTTAGTATGTCCTGGGATTTAAAGTTGTATCACAATATATATTAAATTTTAACTACTATAGTCAACACTAACATTTCTATTTCTATCGATTTCAATCACGTTATCAAATTCAGCATAAACTATACAATTTAATGTGTGAGTAATGTCTGTTTCAAACCGTACTTCTAACCTTACGCTACCGTGCCTTATAAGATTCCAATGACTTGCAGAATTAGCAGATAAATCAGGGGTTAAGTCAAAAGCCATTAAACAATAACCATTTGAATATTCTTCTCTGGATATTGAATTTCCTTCATTTAAAAAATGTATACCAGTCCCAGAAAATAGAGTATGATAGCTTGTTGTAAAAATATTAGCATCAAAATTCGGTTGTAAGGCCTTGGATGGAATTTGTTGTCCATCAATGTACAAACTAAAAGTATTTATATTGAAATTACTAAAATTGTACGGGTTTTTCAGATAATTTCCATTAAATGCAGCATTGTTTATGAATCCTATTATACATCTCTTTGGTATTTGACCTAAAAATATGTTATCTAAAGTTTTTCCTCGAATTCCTGATGGTATAGTCAAAACTTTTACTTCAGCGCGTGTAATTGGATATTTAGCTGTGGTATTGGATAACACCTTCTGATGTGCTAATAACACTGAAGGATTTATTCTTGCTCGCCTTATTATAAGCGTTGCATCAGTGATTTGAACTTTAAATTTCGCATCAGTCGATGAGGTCATAAGATTAAAGTATTCTCTGGATCGAACTAATTTTACACCCATTTCAACCCCATTAATAAGAAATTTTTCTTGATTAAATATGTCACCATGCAAATGTCCTATCATTTCAACTTCTTTACTGTCACTTACTAATTTTTGACGTATAGTAAAGCCTTTGTTTGTCTCATCAGTAGCCTCCATTTTTCCGGCTGTGTCTTCATACCATAGACCGCAAGTGAGATGAGAGTCCTTCGCTGCCGGGCCATAATTAAGTAATGTTTCAATATATGCTCTATAAGCATATGTATTGTTTGGAGGTGAAATTAATTTCTGATTTAAAAATATATCGAGTTGACAAAACAGGGAATGCAACCAATTGTTTACAGGTGCAACATTAACTGATGCTGGTATAATAGTTAAATCCTGATTCGTTACTCTCGCTTTAATATAAATCAGGGTATGTGATAGATCAATGTAATCGTCCCCCGTGCCAGGTATTTGAAATTCGATTGGGCCATCATCGCTTAATGAAGAAATCGGTTTGTAGTGTATCCATTGTCCATGCTCTATGCTTGTTTGTGTAGATGGTAAAGCAAACAAATCTAATTCTGATTTAACACATTCACATGAATGATTATGCAAAAAAGACATTATTTATTTATTTAGAAAAAATATCTGTAGAATTATTTTTATTTATTTTACTATCACCCTTTTTCTTTGAGTATTTTTTTGAAGTGATTGATTGAAGACGATGTCTCTTAGTTTTATACCCCGAACCTGTCATAATGTTGTCAATTTTGGTATCTGCTTTCCTTTTCAAATTAGATGTCACTTCTTTAAATCTATTTCTAACTGAGTCTTCAACGGCTCGTCCGCTTATCATATCTGATAAAAATCCAGTGCCAGCATTCAACGCTTCTCTACCAATAGCCTTTGCCCCACTGGACAATAGTGGTAGTACACTACGAAAGAGACCTCCTAAGAAAGCACCAATACCATGACCTCGTTGAAAAGGGGCCCCTTTATAAATTACTCCGATCCCTGAACCAGCTTGGTGAGTGTAATAATGTTCATAGGGACATATTCTTGTACTTTCATATGAATACATTTTCATTAGTATTTTTAGTAGCGTCGTTGAAAGTGTAACTTAACATAAGAAGTACCAAATTGAAATGGTATCTTTTCTCCAACACTGGATCTTATATCTATTTCAATAGTATCAAATTCTCTTCTTATTATTGGTAAGTAATATGGCGGCGAGAATACATGCATTTTATTTGATCCGTATGTGTATTTATATGTTTCTAAAGGAATAATTCTTAATAAACTTGCCATCACATCCCCAACTATTTGAGGAGCTATTATATCACAATATATAAAGAGTTGTGATGGTAATCCCAAATATAAGTTTGCCGGATATTTTGCTCTTTTATTATAAACTAAATTTACATTAGGTTCAAAGCCCAATTGAAAACCTAATTTTGGTGACAATTTTAATGTTATTATTTCCTTGTCTAAAATTTGCACAGATATCATACTCGTCATATCATCATAGACAAACATTACTCTATCTTTGAATAAACCAATTGCGTTTGCAGCCTTTACTATATGCTCTATATTATCATAATTTGTCACAGGAATGTGAGTCTTATAATGTATTAATGAATCCTCTTCTTCATTTTCTAACTTGGTTGCTATTGTCATATATATAATATTATCAAATTCTTGAACTGTATATAACGTGCAAGGATACTGAATTTCAACTAGGGCAACTGACCATTCTCCTTCTAATTTTATTGTTTTTGGTAACTTTGTAGAAAAATTTGCAGTCGTGTTTTCAGGATAATAGTCCATAGAACTGTTACTAAGCAGCGATAAGTAGAAATTTTCAGTATTCATTTTAATTTTTTTAATTTTTTTACATGAATCCAACTATTGAATTTATTTGGGTAACCTTTCCACTTAACGAGTGCTTCACGTCTAATACCTGATTTACGATAACGTATTATTTTATCTATTTTATGATGCGAATGTGGATTGTATGTTATCTTTTGTAGTTCAGCTTCATAAAAAGTTCCGGTTATTGGTTCGTTTCCCAGATCTTTCAAATTATAAACAGCAAAAGGTGTTCTAGGAATAATAGATGATATTATAAATACTTCATCACTCCAATTACTTTCATAACCTTTTTGAAATGTGTGTTTATATTTACTTATTCTAACATAATCTCCAACTTGAAATTTAGGTAATTTCATAGTGACTTTTTTACTACTTTGTCGATCATATAAGTTTCTCCAAACTATCATTATATTAGTACGATTAACATCACATGGTCTCATTTTTATACTTGAATGGCGAGTATGATTATAGGAAGACACTAAATCTTGCAAAATATCTATGTATCTATAAGTATTTTTATGAGAAAAGTAACGCCACATTTTTGATTTTAGAGTTCTCTGAAAACGTTCAACTATGCTAGCTTTGATATCAGGATTATTTGTTGTATAATAATTAATATTATTTTTTGTGAACAATTCATTTATATATTTTGAAGTAAACTCAGTTCCTTTATCAGTTTGTATATGGGTAGGGGTAGCTTTAGCTTCAGAAAATATGTTCTCGAAAGAGAGTCTAATAGTTTTAGCATCTTTATTTTTGATAGATCTTACATATGCATATTTACTAAAAACATCAATAACACATAGTATGTAATTATAACCATCATTATATTTACTGTAAGCACGCATATCACTTAAATCAGCCTGCCAAAGGTAATTGTAGTTGGAGATAATGTACTTATTACGTGGAAATTTTCTTTGAACAGGTTTATGTAATGTATATGTTTCTTGCGACTGCAACCAATTCTTGACTTCATTTTTATTCATTTTACCCATCATGGCTTGCTTTAATTTATTGATACTGCTGTAACCAGCTGGATGTGAGACATCATAATATATATCATGGATATCTAATATGGAGTCCATTTTTCCCAGTCAATTGAAGTTTTACTTTTATATTCTCCTTTTCTTTTTGGTGTTGTATTATATTTCTTTAAATCGACTTCAATTGGTTTTAATTCAGTGTGATATAGGTTTTTCATAAAAATTGACCTTTTCGGATTTCCTATGTATGAATGAGGTACTTTTAGATCTTTTAAACAATGTATAAATGTCTCCCACCCTATTGGCTCATCAATCCTTCTAAGAGGTCTCAAAGTATCGTGAATTAAATCTTTAATGTTACTACCTGTAATCTCTTTCTTGTCTATGTAAACCACTCCATCTTTATCCCATGTGATTTTATCTGGATTTTTTAACAGTTTTTCTACTATAAATTCACCTTTATTTCTATACGTTTTAGGAATTGATCGTAATAAGTGGGATGATAAATATGTTGTGTTTTGAAATAAATTATCACGTTTATTTTCCACGTCCCGCTCTGGCGAACTTTCTTTCACAAGTTTCATATTTATTGTATCATCGGTCTTATATTCTTTTAAATCATTATTGATGACATCATTTACAACTTGGTTGACTATTGGTAAATGTATTGGTTTGCGTTCAATGAAATGTAAATATCTCTGCAAAACTTGTAAGTAAAGTGACCATTTTTCACGATCATCTAATTTTGTTTTTAAAATATTTTGCATTTCGGCATCTAAGCGTGAAGTAGTAGTATCATTCATAGGTTCCTTCTTTAATCTTTCCATAACTTCAGGTTCAATAAGTATCATTTTCTTGCAATGATCCATTATATTATTTTACTGAATAATGTGCTTAATATAGCTCCAATAATTATAGGTAAAAATGCCCCACCTTTTTGTATGAGAATTTTTTTTCGAAAATGTTTGTCTCTACCTTTTTGAATCAACTTTCTCAATACACTCTTGAACTTTTGTAAATGTTTCTTTTTATCTTCATCCAACTGAATTTTACCTTGTAAAACGTTATGAATGCATTCACAAATACAATTTATCTCATCATCGGTACATTTTTTTAATAGAAGAGCGCGATATTTTGGTTTGAGTGTATGCAGCGCTCTTAGAAAATTTTTGTGTGTTTCAACTCTCTGAAGCATCATTGATGACTGACCGAAATAACTTTATTCTTATCATATTTAAATCCCTTTTTAGGTACATATACAATACAAAACGAGTCCGAGGGGAAAATATTGGTTTTGAACCGCAACATATCGGATGTATTCTGTTTTAAATCAATCATTAAATATCCATGAGCATTGCTTGTTGCGTCATTATACGCATCTTCTATGAACTTTGGATTGTCCGGTCTAACTTGACGTGCTAAGTAACGAATTTGTGTTTTATCACGTGGATTTTTAAAATAAATAATATAACTAGAGTTCAGTGATATATCTCGTTGACCTTTGCCTTGATGAAATAAGTTTTGTGTAATAAAGAATACACTTAAGTTTCTATGATGACTGCCCTTTGTAAATAAATCAACTACTCTTCCATCAGATTCTCTCATAAGATCGTCAATTATTATAAGCCTTGAAATTTTTCCGTCGAACATGTTTAGATCAGGTATTCCCTGATAATAATCAACATTAGGTAAATTATACAGAGGTTGCATTTCATCGTAACACCATATAATTTCGGCAAATGACTTGTTGCAAACGTCATTTGTATTTTTAATAAATTGTGTTACAAAATTTGATTTACCACAACCGCTTGGACCTGCTACAATTGCAGTAAATGGATGAATAAACATTTCAACTACTGTAATCGAGGATAGGTTAAAAAGAACTAAATAAAATAAAACACATCGCATATTATATATATAACATTTTTATTTATAAATTTATTATAATTCACATAAAACTAACTTAAAATTATTATTTATTTCCCCTACGGTAATATAATATGTATAAAATATTTATAATTATTATTTTACATGTCATTTTTTTTTGTTTTATCCAATTTATAATGTCCCCAAGCTAATGTACTGACTAAATCAGGTAATATAAATCTTTTGGTATCATCATGTGACAGAGACTTTTTATTTAGTTTTTGAGTATAAATCATATGTTTTATCGACTTAAATCGATGCATCTCTGCCATTTGAATATTTTTTTCAAAGAGACATTCTTTGTAATTTTGAATTGTCAGTTTTTGAGTTACACATTTATTAACACCCTTTGCTTTTGCAGTGAATGAATTTTCAACATCCATTGCATACATCTTTGCTCTTAAACCTACAAATTCCTTAAATATTTGACCATTATTTTCATCTTTAAAATAACCTATTTTTTTTTTATTTACTTGTCTGAACCCAAATTTATTTTTAATTTCATAATCTGATGTATCAAAATATTTATCTATATCATTTTTGATATCACTATAAAAGTCCGGTGAAAAAATATGATATATAAAACTATCTGTGTCTGTATACATTAATTTAATATTATTTGAAAATTTATTTAACATATATTTATAATGAAAATCATACATTAAAGTTTTTGATAAATCTAAAATACAGAAACCCAAATATATAGGTTTATTATAAAATAATTTAACCCTTTTCAGTTGTATAGCAACTAGATTTTCTGAAAATATTGATAAACTGTGAAATTGTGGTTTAGAAATATATTCTTGTGCTCCTCTACTTACACCCTGATTGTACCATCTTGTTAATAATTTTACATCTACTCTTTTCTCAATATTCTCCATTGTTTTACCGAATATGGAATTATTCATTAATTTGTAAAAATCTTTTTCAAACTTTGATGTCGCTATGGTTCGAAGATCTGTATTCAATTTTATATATTTTTCTAGCCATGGACTTTGGTTAAACTTTAAAACCCTATGTATTTTAACTAATTTCATACCTAATTCTAAACATTGTTGAAGATTTCTATAATGAATTACATACTTATTTTTATTATACAAATTTAACACTAATTTTATTTCATTAGTATCACCAATAGATATATTTTGTGGACACAGCGGTAAATCTGAATGTAAATCATGCAAATTTTTAGGATATTCTAAATCTACTTCTAGAATATACCCAACATTGGATGTAGATGGTATATTAAAATCAACATCAACATTAACCCATTCAAACCCGTTAATTGGAAGGTATTGTGACATTGCCCAACCATATAAGTTATTTGCATCAAGATATGTTAAATATGAACTAGCTTTTGTGTGATCATAATCACTCATATACTTATTATTTGCTTTTGCATGCCTATTACTACATTGTGATATACCTCCTCGTATACCTGTTTTAACAAAGGATATTTTATCAAAATCTGTTAATAATTCTAAGCTAATATTTGTGTGTTTCAACATAGCATCCCAACTTAGGCCGGGTGCTGTGTAATAATGTGCAGGATCTAATCCATACGTTTTCAAACAAATTTCGCGGAAATTTTCAAAAACATCTGTTAAAAGAAGAACATCTGTTTTTAAATACAAATCTGAATAATCACTCATACTTTTACATTTAAAATGCGACCAAACTTTTAATGCATGACTATATTCCTTATTAGTTATATTCGAGTCGAATAATGAAGAATAAAAATTTTCTCTTTTTGGAAGCGATTTTAATGATAAACTATCAAAAGACTTCATGTATTCATATGGATAAATACCTTTCCTTTTCAATAAATTGAAATCTTCAGTATATTTAAAACATTTTTTTAATTCTATGAATTGTTCATCTTTAAGATTATTTGCTAAGCTACTAAGACTACTTGACATAAATTTAAAAGAATCTAAAAATCGTATTTTTACATATCTATTATTTATTTTAAAACATTTCGAGAAAGATATGTATTTTTCCTTATTTTGTGGTAAAAGTTCAATATTACCATCTACAAAATTTAAGGCTTTTATAATGAAATGTGCATCATAATTGCTAAGATTATGTAGAAATACAGGTAAGAATGAAGGTGTGTTAAATTTCTGACTACAATGTTCATGAGCAACCCCATTATAAATTCCTGTATACCAACAATAGTCAATATATTTTTTACCATTTAACTTATTGTCACATATATAACAAATTTCACTATGCTCTATTTTATTTTTCTCTTCCGAAGTGAGACTACGAGGGCGAGTTTTTTTTGTATATATGGTAAAAATTTTATACATGTCTGAATGAACACATTTTAAAAATTCATCAGCACAATTAGGACCAGTATAAGTTACATATTTACTTAACTGATCATCATATGAGCATTTCAAATAATAACCAAAGCTGTATACTTCATGTTCAGCAATATTCATAGTGCCAGATTTGCTAGGATCATTGCAACATGATGCAATTGGTTTTATAAAAGCCTCAAAATCTGCATATATAACAAAAGGAATTTTATTCTTTTTATCAAACTCCATTGTTGTAAAGCGAAAAATAAATCTTTTAAAATTATAATTGGTACGGATAAACTGATAAAAAATATTATTTATAGACTCGCGAAACAGATTAAATGAGGCTTCGGTCCAGATTATTAATAATTAGTAACTAAACGAGTGCTTTAATTAATATTTGTTCACAGAGAGATTTCAGATATGAATCAGTAGATTTAAGTCAGTTTAAAAGGATTATGCGATTTGTGTGTATTCCATGACATGTCAGTCAATAGTAGTAAATTTGGATAGTGTTTTGTTTCGTATTCAATGTTTTTAATAATTAGATAGAGATTTTAACGTGCAACTTCCTGCGACTACGTGGGTGAGGGACGAGCGGTTTATTGGTTTATCATCTTCGTTCTCTTTCTGATCTGTGGGTCACCCAATCGTTGTGTCTTGTTCTTTTTATTTCCAAATATACTTGCATGCGTTGTTATCGGTCTTATTATTTTATTGTGGTTTTAGCGAAGTGTTCTCTTAATTTATTTTTTTGTTGAATATTTATTAACCGTTATTTGTTTTATTGAGTTGTTTCATTTTTTATTGACATTTATTTATTTGCGTTTTCATAAATATAAAATATGTTAATTTTACAAGTGTAATCATACTAAAACGCAACACACCCTTTCGAAAAAAATACCTAAACTTTTTTTTAGTTTTCACAAAAAACAAAACATGTCGATTATTTTGCACGAAAGTGTACCATGCAAAATTGTTCAGGTTGTTTGCTGGGGTCTATACTAGACCGTAATGAAAGCCAATGAAATTAATTTTTACAACGGTTCTCCATATATAGACGGCTAGCACAAATAGCCTCAGTCCCTTAGGACTATAAAAACATAATTAGATAATTAAAAATCTAAAGTAAAAATTAATTTTGTTAACTTCTAAGGCGGATATATCAGTGTGGTGAATCCTGAGTTTGATTTTCTGCTGAAATATAATATAATGATTTGTGCATATTTATTAGTATAATCGTAAAACGTAAGTATAAAAAAAAAAACAAAAGCAGTTCGTCGTGTCTACAAAGATTGCAAATATTACGTGTCGTCGGATTAAATTCATCAAAATACACGTGACAATAAGCCACACAAAGTCTTTTAAATTAATCAAATCACGTTCACGAGTAACCTCAGAGTTCGTTATATAAAACGTTATACCTATAATAAAAGTTAATTTACTAAGAAAATATCCACTCTGTTATTTACGAGAATTGCTAGAAATGGATTGTGATTGAAATATTAATTAATTTCTAATCTTACGTAAATCAATGGAAATATTTCTTGTTGCGCATTCTGAATCTAAATAGAATCGATTGAAATTAGTTCGAAGTTAACATTTATAGCACTTATACCACATGATTGATAGTAAATACCTACTTCGTAATAATGTAGAATTTTCGATGTATGCTCTTTTTTATATTAAATAGTACACTTATACTTTATGTTCTGAGCGCTCGTGAGTTATAAATTAGATCTTAGTTCACCAGTCTGTTCTGTTCAGAGCTGAAGCAAATGTTTATTCGTATTCTAATTAAATATATATAAATATGTATTTGTGACAAGGTCTATATTCGTGTTGTCTTCGCTCCGATACAACAGTACAGGCTATTCTAGTTTAGGTAAAGGGCATTGTGTGTGTATTTATTTGTTTATTAAATATAGCCGTAGATCCCATTGTTCCCGTCTAATCCAGTGAAAATTCATAAGTTTCTCCCCTTTGTATTAAAACAATGATAATAATAATTGAAAAATCAAATATTATTTTGCCTTAAGGAAACAAAGGAACTCGACATTTCTGTTGTCTTTTGTCTAATCATTATAAAGTTATAAAAAGAAAAATTATAATATATTTTTAGAGTAGGTACCTATACATTATCTGCATATATTAGTACTACACATATTTTTGCATATTTCACCTTAAAATAAAATAAAACAAATGACGATGTAAATTCGGGTGCATCAACTATCGAATTGAATGTTCAAATATATCTTATAATTAGTTGTTTCAGGCGTTACTTTGCGGAAATCCATATTAAAGGAAATTATTTAAAATTATTTTGCTTATAATTTCCGCTACAACATTCAGTGATTTGTCTCGACACGTTTCGCCACTACACGTATCCTGATGATGCCACGTGAAGTGGCCAAACGCGTCGAGACAAATCACTGAATGTTGTAGCGGGAATTATAAGCAAAATAATTTTAAATAATTTCCTTTAAATATATCTTAGTTATTTAAGTCACTACTATAAATAGAATCTTGAATACATCACTATTCATTTAGTACATATTTAAGCCTACTTTTATACTATTCCAGAAATATTCAAGATACATATATATGTGTGTTATAAATCCGGCATATTGAGCTTAACATCAAAGAGGACAGTATTATAGAATACTGATATTCTGGCGTTCTGTTTTCGTTATAAATAATTTCGATTTTCCTTTACGCATGATATATGATACGTGTCAAAGAGATTAGAATCAAATTTCAATGGCTTTCAGAATTTGGCCTATACGACTTTAGTTTACGTTTATAGGATTATATTGGCAAAGCTTCCATTTTGATTCTGAATTCCCTTTGCAATCACATCTGTCAAGTGCTTATATCGGGTCTCTCAATGTCAACTCATCGATTTATTTGGACAGGTGAGGGTCCCAATATTTCAAGGTCATTAGCAGCCCCTATTTGGTAATCATCAAATTCGTGATATTGACTCAAATTCTCTAGTTAGTGAGTTTTTTTTTTCAAATAACCTGAATCAAAAATTTACTTTTATTAATTAATTTTACTTATGGGAATATTTCTTTCAGAATCAGATTTCGATTTGCATTTATGATATGAATAAACCAGCCATTCTCAAAGTGGTGTTCCGAGATTATAAGGTTACATCTAAATATTCCAACTAAATATTACGTAATATTACATTGCAATATGATTATTCATAAATACATATAAATCAGTTTTTTATAATTATATTAAGGCTTTTTCCTTCGCCAAAAAAGTTTGAGAACCGCTGGAATAAACAAATGAAGTAAAAATGATGTGTAGAAAGTAATAAGAAAGCCACTGTCTACCTCAAAGGGGCATGGCAGTGAGTTGTAATAGGTACAGTAAAGGTAATTCGACTTAATCAATCAATAGCAACAGGAGTAGGTAATGTTTACAATACATAAAAACTATAGCAATTCCGATACCTTCAGGGAATGGAAACAAACGGGAAATAATATTTACTTTCCAATAATATGCCTACAGCTATTCAATGTTGGAACAATGATTGAGGGTGGCTGATATACAAAACCTGCCACCCCCTACGGGAAGAGGAAACCCGTTACATATTATCACGATTCTTATTATTATTATTAGGTGTAGTGACAAGTGATGTTGAAGGAAGGATGTTTTAGTGAATTGAAGAAGAAAAATATCAAATAATCGAACTCATGATATCTCAGTTCATTTGTTATTGAAATAAATGTAAGTCTTAATAATAATAATAATATATATCGTCGTCTTTTGATATAAAGAAAAATATAATTAATAAAAATAAAAATAAGAATGTAGGTTTGGTCTACATATAATTTTGAGATAAATATTTCTTTGAAATCTAATTACGGACTAAAATTAAAAGGTATGTGACGGTATATATGAGTTTTTCTTTGTTTTTTAGGTTAAACAAAGAGATAAATGGTTAAAATTTTTATATAAATACTATTTTATAAAAATGGAATTTAATTCAATATATGCCTACGTTTTACATGCGGAAATGTTCGAATTTCAATTTCAAAATGCAAGAGTAAATAAAAAACCAAACAAATATACAATCACCCCGATGCATAGGACACACGTGGAACACATACATAATAAATATAAATATAATAATAATGCAATATTAATCGCAATCGTAAATTCTATCTGTCTCTACTTTCTAATCACATACAACACTATAACTGACTAAGTTGAAATTACATGGATGGATTATTCCGAAAATTATCGACTAATTAATTCGCAAATTGCCGGGTCAGTCTATAATTAAAGGGAGTCAACAAATTTCATACCATATTTACTATATGTCTGTGATCTGTATTTATTAACTTGTTTTTGCTTTAGAAATCAAGAAACTGACAATTACTACAATACAATACAATACAAAAGTCTTATTAGATTTATAGTCCCATTAGAATTTTACACATATTAGATAGCAACAATCTTATTAACACAATACATTCTTTCTAAAAGCAGTTATTTATGTCCACGCAGTCAACTATTATATAATGAATTTATTACCTCACTGACATCATTACACTTAGATTACAGAGAGTTCTAAAGCCGCAGTTGTAAAATGATATCCGAACATATCGGATAGACTCTGATTGGCCTATTGTTTAACGACCACTATTAAGTAACGTACGTATATCCCATGTTATCGAATGTTGTGTTAAATCCGAGATGGGATACATTACAATAAATTCTCCCCAAATATATTGCAAATAAAAATGTTATTTAATTTCAAATTATAACAATGAGATAATTACGAAAAAATTGCGTAAAAGAATTTTAATTATAATGAGGGCATAACCTTTGCTTCGGACTTAAAGTTGGAGTGAGAAAATAGCTGCAAGGCTTCATTAAAGATAAAGATTTCTTTTTTATATTTCGTGTTATGAAGATCCATTGAATCACTAATTAATTTGAATCAGCATGGGAGCATAAATAATTAACTTGGTTGAATTAATTGAAAATGAAATAACATATGATTAGAGCAAATGATATCGATTTCTGCATTAATTTAATTTACTCGAGAATGCAGTTAACTAAATGTTTAATGTAATAATTGGTATTGATTATACACTCGAGGAATGGAGTTAAAAGCGTAGATGTATTCTATTTAAGGCAATTTCATATGTAATCAGTATCAAATATATTATAAAACTAATTATTTAGAACGTCATTAATAATATATAAGACATGCTACTTATTTGATTATATACATTAGGGTGTCCCAAGCTATAAGGGCAAAATTTTTTTTTGCGAAATTGGATACGCATACCCTCTAATTTTTTTCCAATTGACTTTAATAACTGAAATATTAAATATTATCGCAATCGCATAATGATAACCCGTGCCGACTTGATGTCAAAGTTTGAGGTATGTAACGTTTACTGTAGGCAGATGGATTTTCTTTGGTTAAGTTAGTGACCTCTTTCACCTTTGTTCCATTGCCTACTTCATCGTCAAATAAGGACAAGACAGCCACTTCATCTGTCAAATACCATAAATGCTGGCAGAACTTCTGTAAAGCTGCTTTCGAGGTACTTTTATCTATGCATTCGTAAGCTTTCATAGCCAAAACAAAGTCCTGGTAGGGTGCTTTTATTGCTAAATTACGTTGCAACCAAGGCTTGACGTAGGATGTCACGATGAACAGGCAGACATCTAATTGTGAATTGAGAGCTAAGTAGGGATATTTTTATTGAGTAAATTGTTTTCGCCATCTATCGAGCTTGGTGCCTGGCGCCTGGAGGCCGAATCTTAAATTTGTATCTCCACCAAGAAATATTATTGAAAGCTCTATTAATTCTCGGTAGTCATCTCTAGCAATTATTTCAGTGAATGCAGTTTGGTAGAATTCTAAGAGTTTATTAA